>JAQZCD010000035.1:0-2500 GCA_030864225.1 Capsicum baccatum var. pendulum | reverse complement strand
AAAAAAAAAAAAAAAAAAAAAAAAAAAAAAAAAAAAAAAAAAAAAAAAAAAAAAAAAAAAAAAAAAAAAAAAAAAAAAAAAAAAAAAAAAAAAAAAAAAAAAAAAAAAAAAAAAAAAAAAAAAAAAAAAAAAAAAAAAAAAAAAAAAAAAAAAAAAAAAAAAAAAAAAAAAAAAAAAAAAAAAAAAAAAAAAAAAAAAAAAAAAAAAAAAAAAAAAAAAAAAAAAAAAAAAAAAAAAAAAAAAAAAAAAAAAAAAAAAAAAAAAAAAAAAAAAAAAAAAAAAAAAAAAAAAAAAAAAAAAAAAAAAAAAAAAAAAAAAAAAAAAAAAAAAAAAAAAAAAAAAAAAAAAAAAAAAAAAAAAAATAAAAAAAAAAAAAAAAAAAAAAAAAAAAAAAAAAAAAAAAAAAAAAAAAAAAAAAAAAAAAAAAAAAAAAAAAAAAAAAAAAAAAAAAAAAAAAAAAAAAAAAAAAAAAAAAAAAAAAAAAAAAAAAAAAAAAAAAAAAAAAAAAAAAAAAAAAAAAAAAAAAAAAAAAAAAAAAAAAAAAAAAAAAAAAAAAAAAAAAAAAAAAAAAAAAAAAAAAAAAAAAAAAAAAAAAAAAAAAAAAAAAAAAAAAAAAAAAAAAAAAAAAAAAAAAAAAAAAAAATAAAAAAAAAAAAAAAAAAAAAAAAAAAAAAAAAAAAAAAAAAAAAAAAAAAAAAAAAAAAAAAAAAAAAAAAAAAAAAAAAATAAAAAAAAAAAAAAAAAAAAAAAAAAAAAAAAAAAAAAAAAAAAAAAAAAAAAAAAAAAAAAAAAAAAAAAAAAAAAAATAAAAAAAAAAAAAAAAAAAAAAAAAAAAGAAAAAAAAAAAAAAAAAAAAAAAAAAAAAAAAAAAAAAAAAAAAAAAAAAAAAAAAAAAAAAAAAAAAAAAAAAAAAAAAAAAAAAAAAAAAAAAAAAAAAAAAAAAAAAAAATAAAAAAAAAAAAAAAAATAAAAGAAAAAAAAAAAAAAAAAAAAAAAAAAAAAAAAAAAAAAAAAAAAAAAAAAAAAAAAAAAAAAAAATAAAAAAAAAAAAAAAAAAAAAAAAAAAAAAAAAAAAAAAAAAAAAAAAAAAAAAAAAAAAAAAAAAAAAAAAAAAAAAAAAAAAAAAAAAAAAAAAAAAAAAAAAAAAAAAAAAAAAAAAAAAAAAAAAAAAAAAAAAACAAAAAAAAAAAAAAAAAAAAAAAAAAAAAAAAAAAAAAAAAAAAAAAAAAAAAAAAAAAAAAAAAAAAAAAAAAAAAAAAAAAAAAAAAAAAAAAAAAAAAAAAAAAAAAAAAAAAAAAAAAAAAAAAAAAAAAAAAAAAAAAAAAAAAAAAAAAAAAAAAAAAAAAAAAAAAAAAAAAAAAAAAAAAAAAAAAAAAAAAAAAAAAAAAAAAAAAAAAAAAAAATAAAAAAAAAAAAAAAAAAAATAAAAAAAAAAAAAAAAAAAAAAAAAAAAAAAAAAAATAAAAAAAAAAAAAAAAAAAAAAAAAAAAAAAAAAAAAAAAAAAAAAAAAAAAAAAAAAAAAAAAAAAAAAAAAAAAAAAAAAAAAAAAAAAAAAAAAAAAAAAAAAAAAAAAAAAAAAAAAAAAAAAAAAAAAAAAAAAAAAAAAAAAAAAAAAAAAAAAAAAAAAAAAAAAAAAAAAAAAAAAAAAAAAAAAAAAAAAAAAAAAAAAAAAAAAAAAAAAAAAAAAAAAAAAAAAAAAAAAAAAAAAAAAAAAAAAAAAAAAAAAAAAAAAAAAAAAAAAAAAAAAAAAAAAAAAAAAAAAAAAAAAAAAAAAAAAAAAAAAAAAAAAAAAAAAAAAAAAAAAAAAAAAAAAAAAAAAAAAAAAAAAAAAAAAAAAAAAAAAAAAAAAAAAAAAAAAAAAAAAAAAAAAAAAAAAAAAAAAAAAAAAAAAAAAAAAAAAAAAAAAAAAAAAAAAAAAAAAAAAAAAAAAAAAAAAAAAAAAAAAAAAAAAAAAAAAAAAAAAAAAAAAAAAAAAATAAAAAAAAAAAAAAAAAAAAAAAAAAAAAAAAAAAAAAAAAAAAAAAAAAAAAAAAAAAAAAAAAAAAAAAAAAAAAAAAAAAAAAAAAAAAAAAAAAAAAAAAAAAAAAAAAAAAAAAAAAAAAAAAAAAAAAAAAAAAAAAAAAAAAAAAAAAAAAAAAAAAAAAAAAAAAAAAAAAAAAAAAAAAAAAAAAAAAAAAAAAAAAAAAAAAAAAAAAAAAAAAAAAAAAAAAAAAAAAAAAAAAAAAAAAAAAAAAAAAAAAAAAAAAAAAAAAAAAAAAAATAAAAAAAAAAAAAAAAAAAAAAAAAAAAAAAAAAAAAAAAAAAAAAAAAAAAAAAAAAAAAAAAAAAAAAAAAAAAAAAATAAAAAAAAAAAAAAAAAAAAAAAAAAAAAAAAAAAAAAAAAAAAAAAAAAAAAAAAAAAAAAAAAAAAAAAAAAAAAAAAAAAAAAAAAAAAAAAAAAAAAAAAAAAAAAAAAAAAAAAAAAAAAAAAAAAAAAAAAAAAAAAAAAAAAAAAAAAAA
>JAQZCD010000034.1:0-83612 GCA_030864225.1 Capsicum baccatum var. pendulum | reverse complement strand
ATTGATTTATAGTATAATAATGCTATCACTCCAGTATTAGGATGACTCCATTTGAGAATTTGTATGGTAGGAGGTGTAGGTCTCCTATTGGGTGGTTCGAGGTTTGGTTAGAATAAGTTGTATGGTCCCGAATTGGTTCACCAGGTTATGGATAAGGTGAAAGTGAATTAAGATAGGTTTAAGACCACTCAAAGTCGCCAAAAATCCTATGTGGATGTAAGGAGAAGGGACTTGGAGTTTGATGTGGATGATTTGGTAATCTTGATGGTGTCTCCTATGACGGGAATGATATAATTTGGAAGGAAGGGGAAGCTCAGTACCCGGTATATTGGTCTATATCGTATATTGAGGCGAGTATAAGAATATAAGATCTTTCTATGTGTTAATGTTGAAAAAGTGCATAGGCAATCCTTCCTTGGCTGTTTCTTTGGAAAGTGTGGGTATCTCAGATTCCATGTCCTATGACAAAATCCCGTTTGAGATTTGATGAGTGGTAAATTTACCACTTATTGACGTCCAAATTTATCAACACTATTATGATTAAATTGTAAAGAAGAGGCGAATTTGCCATTTGAATGCACTAATTCCCATGTTTTGCAGGTTTACAGTTCAATAGACGCAAACAAGTAAAGTTATCTAAAAAAGAGAACAAAAAAGGAAAAATTAGTGCAAAAGCTGGGATTGATCTCAGTTACCACGATCGCGATCTGAGGACCGCGATCGCAGCCAGTTAAGGCTAAGGCAAAGCATAGCAATTGCAATAATTCCATTGTGATTGTGGGATTCACAATCACGACCAACTAACGGCGATCAGGATAGTATAGAATTCTGCAAAAGGCAGATTGGTCATTTCACACATTTGGTTCCAATCCTTCAAAGGGAAAAACCCTTTCAGTTGGGATATTTCAACTAGAATTAAATTTTTAGTGTGTGAAAAAACTACTAAATTGGGAAACATTATTGTCGTTAATTTTACAAGAAATTTTAGTGGTAATTGAAGTTAAATTTGAAGACACTCGTGCTTGCATCTTCAATGGAAGATTTGAATGTAAATTTGGGTATATTATTTTCACAAACTTCATGAGTAGCTAAATATCTATGTTGGGGTTATGTTGAAATAGTGTGCAAATGTGTGTGGGTCTTGATTGTTGGTGTAGATTCTAGGTTAATAATATTGGGTTTCACTAATGCTTGATTGTTAAATTGGAATTTGTGGGTAAAAACCCCAAATTATCAAAATCCCACATCATTCTTGAAAAAAGGATGTGGGTATTCTTTTATATCCCATATAATCCTTGAAAGAGGGATATGGGTGACTAGTATTTGTGAACAATAATTAGATATTAGATTACTCCATTACATTGACTTAGAAATAAGGATGAATTGTGAATTTTTTATGTCTTGGGCATCTTCCTAGAAATAGGGATGACCGATTGAGGTTTTACGTTGATTTTTTGCTACATCAATGAGGTGTATGAAAGGATCCATGGGTAGTATTCTAGTGTTTGGTTGAAAAAATAGCATCAAAACCCCGAACCTAGCGTACCCGTAGTCATTAACTAGAGTTTGCATTTGACTTTCATGTACTCATGCACTATTTTCCCCTAGAAAGAACTAATCCCAAGACTATTTTCCTATTAGAATCATATCTATAATTGTTTCCCTAAATTGGTAGTTTAATTAGAATTAGTTCAAACAACCATTCAAATATACCCCTCTCCCCAATTTTAATTCATGTCTTATTCTATATTTGCATTCCGAGTATGTACTTAGAAGATTTAAACAATACATAGGAATCGATACAATTTACACTCCTCGTGGATTCGACCCTAACACAATTTGGGTTATTATATTGATAACTATTGCTTACACCCAAATAATTGTATAGGTGAGCTAATCAAAATGGTGTCATTGCAAGGGAGTGAAACAAAATTTTTGCTTATGTGGTGTTGATAGTGACTTTGGGTTTATCCATAGTGGTGTTATTTACTTTATTTGTAGTTTTTATTTCTGTATAGGTGATTTAAATAGTGTCAACAACATAATGAGTGATTAGACAACTAATGTCGGTATCTTTGATGGGTCCCTTAACAAGGAAGACCATCTCCACGATGCTGGGTGTTCTAGTGCCATCTACATCCTACTGAATGTGGGGAATTAAGACTTCTATGTCAAAAGTGTGTTTTGTACATGCTTCAAATGAAAGGACTCTTTGGGGGTCAAGCTCATGAATACCCAAACTTGCACTTGAAAAATTTTGTGGAAGTATGTGCCCCATTCGACATTGCTTACATCTCATACAAATCCATAGGTTGCGCCTCTTCCCATTCTCTCTAATGTGTAACGTAGTGTTGTAGTTGAGGTCTTTTTCCACTTAGTTAATCATATCATAGGTCGATCTTATTGATGTTTCCTTAGATCGTTACTTCTCACTGTCAAATATGTTACAATTGCGAGATGAAATCATTAATTATTTTCAACTCAATGGGGAGCCTCTAAACGATGCTTTGGAGAGGTTTAATAAAATCTAGTGCAATGTCCTAACCATGAGGAACCACACAAGATGCTCCAACAAATATTCTATAGGGCATTAGACCAATTCAATAAGATCGTGGTGGACAACGCAATCGTGGATCACTTGTGAGGTTGTTATATGGAGTGGTTTAAATTTTGCTTGAGCAAATCACAAAGAAAAATAGGGGGTGGCACACCCTGAACACTGAGGTAGCTAAAGGTTCCCCTACTACATCCTATGTGGATAAAGATCAAAGAAAGAAAGAAGAAGAAAGGGAGGAAAACATGGCAAATATTATGACATAATTAGACCTCTTTATTAATCCTGTGATGGGTGCACCCACAAATACGGTCAATGTGCCATACAAAGGATATGATAAAGAAGATGCCAAGATGCTTGATAAAAAAATTAGATAATTGGAAAGCTACTCTTGGAGGTCTTTCCCCACCTATCAATGGTAAGGTGGGAGCCAAGGTTTGACTAATTGTGATCGAGAAAAGGAATGATATGATAGAGACAGAGATCGTGATTTGAGGGATAAAAAGAGAGAATATGATAGATATTTTCCCCTTCATGACTGAGTAAAGATCAAGGAGTCATATCCGGTGGATCCTAAAAAGTTTAAAGTAGAAGATGTGATTGCAATAATCTTGATAAGAGTGAAGGAAACAGACAAGATGGTTCAAGAATTAAAAAGAGACTTTTCTCAAATAAACCAAATAGTTGTATCACACTCTACTTCAATCAAGCAATTGGAGACCCAAATTAGACAAATATCAACCACACTCAATATTCGGCCCAAGGGTGGTCTTCTTAGTGATACGGTGGCAAATTTGAAAAATGATGCATAAGACTTAGCAATGTCACCCGGAACAGTAAGTCCACAAGAGGCTAAGGTAAAAGAAATGTCTCATGATGAGAAAATGAACATAAAGAAGAATCATGTGGATGAGTGCAATGATGAGTCCCTAAAGACTCAAGAAGGGCATGATTAAGAACTAATGATAAATGAAGAGATGGCTAATGAGGAGGGAACTACTAAGATAGTTGAGGGTTATGAAATGCAATGTGATCCATTGTCTCAAATGAAAGTCCCTTCTTTGTTACCTATAAGACTCAAGAAAATGAGGAAAATGTCAAATTCAAGAAGTTCCTCTCCAAGCTTTGCGATCATTTAATCAATATCCTATGGCAAGAAGCCATCCATGAAATTCCGAGATATGCTAAGCTAATGTGATACCCCGTATTTTCCTAGCTCAGTTTAGCACTATATATTGAAGAATTCCTACGTAATACATTAAAAATACTCATAATTTTCCATCTTAAGACACACCATTGTGTAGGAAATTCAATCAGTTTTCCAACGATATAAAATTTTCCTTTATTCGATAATCGGGTAAAAAGTTATGCCAAATTTAGTTTCAGCAGTCAGGCTCTGCGATACCATCATATCAGGGTGATAGGTCAAATGATATTCATCAGTTTCCAGTGAAATATTGAGATTCCATCGCATCGCGGTAAACTTCTAGTTCCCACTCATCCTTTTCTAAAGCGTCACTGCGATTGCACCGTATCACGCCATAGTTCCAGTTCAGAATTATCAATTTCCAGTGATGCAATCCGATTCCACTGTGATACCGAGGACCAGTTTGGCATATGTCCATTTTAAAAAAGTTCCACCGGAACTTCTAGTGGTTCACCACGATGCCATTGCGTTGTGATGAAGGCCAAAATTGGGAGTTTTAATGACGGAAATTTAAATTATTTCAAGGGAAGTTAGGTCTTTTATGTGACCCTAATCTACCTAAACAAATGATTAATACCCTAATAGCCTAATTAGATCATTATTTACTCAATTTCTCTCAAATCAAGATCATTATCTCTAAAAATAAAAAACCCTAGCCTACAAGAATCAAGATCAATTCTTAAGAATTCTACCAAGAAACTTCAAGAACTCATCTTCTCATGTGTGTTAGGTGTTCATTCATGGGCCCTTATCACCTATGGAGTCCAAGAACCCTGTTTAAAAATACAAGTTTTTTCAAATTTATGATTTCCATGCCTAAATTAGATTGTATTTATGATTATGATGATTTTTGGGTTTTGTTTTGTGATTAACTACAAGTATCATGAAATTAAGATAGCAAGTGTGGGAATTATTTAATTCTCAAGTTAAATCTTTGAATTTACAAGTTGAATTTTGTAGCCACGATATTTATATATATTTATTATAATCTGAAATAATCATGCTCCCCAAGTGATTGGTAGAATGCCTATGTGAATTGAATAGTGCAATTATGAAAAGTTAGCATGTGTTTCCATTCATGTACAAGTTCATGCCTTGCAATTGTTTGACAAAATTTCTTAATGAATGAATCATGACTAAGTGACTAGCTAGTATGGTTTTAAGATTGTTCCATGTCTTACTATTGATGCTATCGATTCCTAAGGATATTTAATACCAAAAATCTAGCTATTTACCTAGAATTACAGTAGCTATAGAATAGACTTAGTAATGTCATGAACAGTAGTACTTAATCAGTTCCAGAATTTATTGAAACTCAGTCCAGTTCATTTTAGTTTAATAATCAACGCCATTCAGTTGGGAGTTGCATTCGGCACTAAGCTAACCTAAGGATGGGGGTTCACCTACCAATAGAGGTGTGACCCTTACTAACAGCCCTTGTGTTCAAGAACTATGTAGCCAATATAGGTTGAGATATAAACCTGTTAGTTGAGGGTTGATAAGGTGTTTTACCTATCAGTTAAGGGTAATAGAATTCTTATTATGGCACCATCCAGATAGGGGTAACTCTTTACGCTGTTAGTACCCATGGCACAGTACTGACACCCTTCTAACTGGGGATGTAGGTTGCACCCCAATCAATTCAGAAAGGGGCATATTGGTTAGATGATTACCTCCCACGGTTTTAATTTAAGTCTTCAGTATAAAAATCAGCTCAGTCCTACAAAATTAGTACTTTCAGTTAACAGTCACTCAGTCATTAGTAATTTAGTTATAAGTAACTTAGATATCATTTACTCGGTTATCAAAACTCAGTACTCAGTTTTAGTGTAATCTCAGATACAGGATACATATATATACACACTATTGCATACTCAATATTTAAAGTAGTTTCAGTTATCTGTGTACTCTCATTCAGTTACTTCATATCATTCAGTCAGTTAATATAAATGGATATAAGCCCATGCATATTATCCTTAACTTATCTAGCATACCAGTATATTCCATGTACTGATCGCAACTCTCTTTTGCGCTATGATGTCTTATATCACAGGTTTGGATGCCTAGGTTCCTGACAACGCTTAGCCAAATTCAGTTAGTAGCAGTAATTTCAGTGGTAGGTTCTCATATTTGGAGGACATAGCTATTATTTTAGTATTTAGTAGATTAAGTATTTTCATAGAAGGAGTTAGTTAGGGGCTTGTCCCATCAACTCCATATTCAGACAGTTCAGTTAGAGGTTTTTCAGACTAGACTAGTTCATACAATATTCAATTTTTAGATATTATTATCAATTGCTATATTTATCAGTATTTAGATTATTAACCTTATGGCACCTTAGCATAACTTCTACATTATTTCAGTATTAATATTCAGTGCTCACAGTAGCTACCAGTCATGGGTTAGTATGTGGTCCTTCGAGGTTATAAGCACCGTGTGGCATCCAGGGTGCAAACACGGGGCATTTAAAATTTAGTATTAGATGCTAAGGTTTAACAGAGTCCAACAGAGTCCTAGGGAGTCTGAAATCCATGTCAAGTAGAATCTTTTGCATGGGTAAGAAGTGTGCCACACTTATTGACAATATGCTACAAGGTATTTTAGGAAACGTTTCCCTTGATTCAATATTCATGTCATGCGAGTAAGCATGAGCTTAAGTTAAACTCTTAGTCTAATCCAACTCTTCCTTATATTTATAGAACATGCCTCCCAGAAAAGCCAATGGAAGAAAAACTGCAAATAAGCCAGCACCTCTGCCCATTCAGGCAGATCCCCTGGATGAGAATGTCTCCCATGCAGAATTTAGAGTTGCTTTCACTACTTTAGCTTATTTAGTAGTTGCTTAGAATACCTATAGGTTTTTTTCCTATCTAGGCTTGGGTTCATACTCAGCAGAGCAAAGGGGATAAATGTAGGAAGAAAGATAGACAAAATAAGAAAGTCAGAACAAGTAGTTTTAGGCCAAGGTTAGAGAGTGGTAACCACTTCTATTTCTGTCAGAAATTCTCAGCCCCAAATCTTTCTGTAGCTAGTGTGCCAATGCCAAAGTATAGAAATGACAGTTGAGATAGCGCGTTAGGCTCTAAGTCTCAGGGTAGAATGAAAAGAGGCCGTACTAACCTACTTTGCCAGAAATGTAATGGAAATCATCAGTGTATGTGTAGAGTTGGTAGTGGTGTATGTTTTGGATGTGGTAAGCTAGGCCCCAGGATGCGACAGTGTATGTAATGTCTTACTATCTATTGTAAATCAGTATGTAGCAATTAATTTTGGTGTCAATCCTGATAATCTAGTTGAGCCCTCCTCAGTGCCTACCTTAGTGGGTAAACCTATTCCATCTAGATGAGTATACAGAAATTTCTTGGTTACATTATTCTAGAAAATCCCTTCAATTGATTTCAGTAATAGTGTCATTCAATTTTAGTTTCCTGATGGACCAATCATTTAATGAAGGGGTAGTACCTTAGTGCTTAAAAGTTAGATATGTTTCCAGATTCTTTTTGGATTCCTATGACAGCATGTAACCTAGAGTTAGAAGTATGAACTCATGAGTTTAGCATTAGTAGCAGGGTTGGGATAGTATTATCTGAATTCAGACATTATATTTCATAGGGATAGTTGTAAAAAAGGTAAATCAATAAGCTTGAAGCAGTGTATGCAAGAATTTGAGTTTGTAGATTTAAAACATATGTTGTGAATGTATTATGTGTAGGCTATGATGAAAGTAGTATGATAATTAAAGACTTGGGGGATTCATATTATGTGTTAGAATCTAAGTTTGAATCTTTGAAGATTGGGCTAGTCGAAAGGAGAGTTAAGAATTTTAAGTTAGTTATTGTTGAGGTTGCTATATGATAATTGTTTGGGCAATAGAAAGATAAGAATTTTGTATCAGAAGGAAGTGCTAGAAGTGGACCGTACATTATCAGTGGCAGTCCTTCCGGATGATTTTAGCGGTTATGAGTATTGTTATATCTTATACTCTAGAGTAAAGTGGGTTCAGTTTGATTTAGAGTTTATTAAGTGGTTCAGAGACTTATAATAACAACTTTAAGCTAAGTGGGAGATGGTAGAACAAGTAACCAAGTAAGACTTTCAAATTTTAGTAGTAATATCAGTATGTGTAGACAAGCAGTGGGAGATGATGATGTCCAACCCATCTTTACGTCAGTGCAAAGTTTTGTACTTTAGCTATCATGATATCTACTCATGCCTTACACTTCAGCGCTATGATCATAGCACATATTCGAACACATTAACAAAAATCATGTATACTTAAAGTTCATAATACAAGAAGTTACAGTTCACTCAGTGTTATGAATCATGTTCCATGAATAACTAAACTCCAAACTCAGGTCATGTATCTCACAACTCATGTACTTATGCTTTACAGTATTCTCAGTTCCCATGACTCATGCTACACTCCTAATTATCAACCAAATTCAGATTATGTCATTTATATCCTCTGTTTAGATATCTTGATAAATACCTAATGCTGATATTCTATTCCTCGGGCCTCAGTTAAGTGTCAAGTTTTGTATAGTTTTCATTCATGCTTCAGGTCCTTATCTTTTAACTTTTCAGTGAACTCTCCTTACAAAATAATATAGTGATGAGCAATTGCTTAGATAGGAGAGTGTAAATGTTTCAAGGAAAGAAAATATTATTGTATGCTTGTTTTACATAGGGCTGTAGTTATGAAGATTTACTTGAATGTAATATTGATGTGTATGTGGATAAATGCATTTCACATAGTAAATGGCTAGTAGGAGGTTGTATTTAGTTGCTGAAGGGAAAATTAGAATTTTTCAGAAGATGGCAAGTTATGAAATGCAGAGTGTATTAAATTTATGACTTAGTCTAGTACTGTAGTGTTATGTATGCATTTTGTTGATTTAAGTAGGCTTGAACATAGTAGTAGGTCCAGTCCAGACCTCAGTAGGTTGAGTTATAAGTGCCCGTATGAATATTTTCTGTATCCTCAAGTAAAATGCGGTGTTGAAGTAGAAATTATAGTTGAGGGAATAATTAAGAAATGTGGCTAAGATTGCAAGTTAGTAGTTGCAGTGCATAAGGCTTAGTAACTCTTTCTTAGATGATGTTTCATAGGCCTTTCTCCATATTATAGAATTTTAGCCATGTTGTGATTTCATATTCAGATGTCTTATTTAGACCATGCAAAGATTCCTTGCTCCCTAAAGTCATTAGAACTTTAAAGAAAGAGTTTCAAAGAAATTCTCCAGTCGAGTATAAGTTTGCAGCAAGAGTTAGTCTGTAAAGCCAGTAATTCAGTTTAGCAGTCGGGCGGACAAGTAGTATGGTTTACTATCTTTCCATCTAGTCATACTATGTGAAGTCTCATGAATATGACTATTCCAAGTTGGAGCATCCTGGTAGTTGCTAGTTCAACTCAGTTTATTTATTATGCCTCAGTTTTAGATCCCAGAAATTCAGTCACGATTCAATTTGTATCTTCCCTGTGCATCGGCCTTTCCTTCCCTAAGTAACTCAGCTAAGTCAGCATCCTTCAGAGGATATAATATCCCAAGTGGGAGATGCACTATAATCCCCCAAGCTTTCATGTCCAAAACCTTCCATTTTCTGTTTACGTAACAAGATCCAGTTTGAAGTACTAGGTACTCATGAGTTGACTCTCTCATTCTAATCTCAGTCTTATGACTATTCTCATGTAATGGCAAGTATTCAGGGAATCAGTTCACCATATTCAGTTTAGGTATCATGTTTTAGACTCAGTTATGTTCTCATGTTCCCGTTCATGCATGTTCAGTAAATGATCTCAGGTTCATTAGTATTCTCATCTTGATGTAACAGTCTTTCTTAGATTTATTCAATTCCATGCTCAGTTACCTTTACAAACTTGGTATCAATTACCGTTTCATATTATCCTTAAGCTAGTCATGCATTCAAATTCATGAATCAGTTTGGCCATGTACTCATGCTTTAGTTATGCATGTTCAGTATGAATACTCAGTTTATCTGTATTTCAGTCATGTAATTATGCTTTAGTTAAGCATGTTTAGTATGTAAACTCAATCTATCTGTATTCTCAGCTTAATCAGTCTCATTCGAGGATGAATGTTCCAAAGGTGGAGTTATTGTAATACCTCATCTTTCCTAGCTCATTTTAGCTCAGTACGAGAATTCCAACATACAAATTTCAAAGTACTCAAAATTTTTCATCTTAAACCCACCATTTTGTAGGAGATTCAGTCAACTTTCCAATGATATAAATATTTCCTTAATCTGATAATCGAGAATGAAGTTATGGTAATTTTAGATTTAGCAGTTAGGCTCTGTGATATCATCACGTCGCAGTGACGGGATAAATGATATTTGTCAGTTTCCTATGAAACACCACGATTTGAATGCATCATGGTAAAGTTCTTGTTCCCACTTATCCTTTCCCAGTGTGTCACTTAGATAGCGCCATGTCGTGACATAGTTCCAGTTTACAATTGTGAATTTCCAGTGACGTATTATGATTTCACCGCATCACATCGAGGTCCAGTTTCGTAAATATCTATTTTTATAAAGTTCTATCCAAAAACCCAATGGATCACCGCATGCCACCGTGTCACGGTGAAGGCCAAATCAGGAATTTTAATGATGGAAATTTGAAATATTTTAGGGGCAGTTAGGTCTTTTCCATGATCCTAATCAGCCTAGACACGGGATTAATACCATAATAACCTTAGTAGATCGTTATTTACTCAATTTCTCTCAAATCAAGATCATTATCTCTCAAAATAGAAAACCCTAGCCTCCAAGAATCAATAACAATTCTCAAGAAATCCACCAAGAAACTTCAAGAACTTATCTTCTCAGGTTTGTTAGGAGTTCATTCAAAGTCCCTTACAACCCATGGAATCTACGAACCCTATTTAAAAATACAATTTTTTAGATTTGTGATTTCCATGCCTAAATTAGATTGTATTTAGGATTGATGTTGTTTGGGTTTCAATCTGTGATTAATTACAAGTATTATGAAATAAAGATAGAATGTGTGGTGAATTATGTGTTTCTCAAGTTAAATCCTTGAATTTATAAGTTGAATGTTATAACCACAATATTTATATATATTGTTTATTCTTATGTGAAATAATCATGTTCCCCAAGTGTTAGTTAGAATGCCTATGTTAATTGAATAGTGCAATCATGACAAGTTAGCATATGTTCCCATTCATGAACAAGTTCATGCCTTGCAATTTTTGACAAAATATCTCAATGAATGAATTATGACTACGTGACTAGCTAGTATGCTTTCAAGATTGTGCTATGTCTTACTAATGATGCTATCGAGTCCTGGGGTATTTAATATTCAAAATCTAGTTGTTTACCTAGAATTATAGTAGCTATAGAATAGTCTCAGTAACTTCACTAATAGTAGTACTCAGTCAGTTCTAGAATTTAGTAAAACTCAGTCCAGTTTAGTTCGGATTAATAATCAGTGTAATTCAGTTGGGAGTAGGATTCAATACCCAAAAAATCCAAGGATGGGGGATCACCTTTCAGTAGAGGGTGTGACCCTTTGTAGTATCCCTTGTATTCCAAAACTACATAGCCAGCATAGGTTGAGATATCAACAAGTAAGTTGAGGGTTGATAATGTTTTTTACCCGCCAGTTGAGGGAAATACCATTCTTATTACGGCTCCTGCCAGATGAGGCTAACTCTTTAGATTGTTAGTACCTGTGATACGGTACTACACCCTTCTAATTGGGGTTACAGATTTGACCCTAATCAATTCAAAAAGCGGCATATCGGTTAGATTATTACCTCCCACGGTTTCAGTTTCAGTCTTAAGTATAGAGCTAAACTCAGTTCTATAAAATTAGGACTGTCAGTTAACAATCACTCAATTATCAGTAATTCAGTTATAAGTTACTCAGATATTAGTTACTCAGTTATCAAAAATCAGTACTCATTTTCAGTATTATCTTAGATATACTTGTATATATGCAGTATTGCATACTTAGTATTTAAGTCAATTTCAGTTATCTATGTACTCTCATTTAGTTACTTCATATCATTCAGTCAGTTACTGTTCATGTATATGAGCCCATGCATAACAGCCTTACCATATCTAACATACCAGTACATACCACGTACTGATAGTATACTCGTTTTTATGCTATGATGTCTCATATCATAGGTTTGAATGCTCAAGTTCCTGACCGCGCTTAGCCAAACTCAGTTAGCAGCAGTAGTTTCAATAGTGAGTCCTCATATTTTGATGGTAGAGATATTATTTTTGTATTCTGTAGATTTTGTATTTTCTCAGAAGGAGTTAGTTAAGGGTTTTACCCATCAACTCCATATTCAGACAATTCAGTTAGAGGCTTTTCATACTAGACTAGTTCAGATAGTATTCAGTTTTCAAATATTATTATCAGTTGCTATATTTATCTATATTCAGATTATGAACCTTATGTAAACTTAGCCTAACTTCCATGTTATTTTAGTATTAATATTCAGTGCTCATAGCATGTACCAGTCATAGGTTAGCTTGTGGTCCTTTGGGGTAGTAAGCACCGTGTGGCGCCGGGGTGCAGACTCGAGGCATTATAGCTAATGAATTCTAATGTCCAAAAAGTGCCTTGTGAAAGGTGAAACTATTAAAGCTACCCATGGTTATAGTACTATCATGACTAGTTCTATTGCGGAAAATAAAAAAGACCCAGGAGCATTCACAATCCCTTGCACCATTGGTACACATAAATTTAAGAAAGCCTTGTGTGACCATGGTGAAGGATCAATCTCATCGCCTATGAAATCTATCTAAGACTTGGTTTGGGCACTCCAACTCCCACAACAATGAGACTCTTGATAGCAGATCAATCCATGAAGAAACCTGTTGGAGTTTTACAAAATGTCTTAGTCAAGGTTGATTATTTTATTTTATTTGGTGGAAATTGTGGTCTTAGATTATCAAATTAACCAATAAATACCCAATATTCTTGAAATATCCTTTTTATCTACTTGGAGAACAATTTTTTATATGGTTCAAGGAGAAATAAAATTTTGGGTTCAAAATGATGAGGTGTCTTTTCAGGTTTGTAAAACTGAAAAAACAACCAATAGAACTTCAAGTGGTGTCTGTCATTGATGCAGCAGAAAAAGAGGTAGATAATAGATCCCTTGAGGATACAACTTTAAGAATAAGTACTGTCATGCCATGATGATAAATTAGGCGCTAGGTAGGAGGCAACCTGTTAATGCTAAGAAAGTGGCTCGTATCCTTTGAATTTGATTTTTAGAGTAGGTTTTATTTTTTTTTGTTATTAATCCATGAAATTATGGTTTTTTAAGGTGCTTTGAATGAGATTGAGAAAAGGGAAGTGTGGTAAATTTGAATAGTGTATTGAATAGGGGAAAAAAGAGCACTAAAAATTAACCTCAGTTACAGCTATAGCAGTACGCGTTTCATTGCGATTGCAATCACTGTGTCCCCATGATCATGGTGCTCTAATTATGATTGTGATCAGGACTGGGTTAAATAAACAGTTGACCCAAAAAAATTTCCCCCTACTCTTTTCAAATTTCTCTCAAATTGCAACAGATTTTGATTGTATTCCGGGCATCATCAAGTGCAACAACATCCCCTCTATATCTCTCAATCCAATATGTGTTTCAAATTTTCTCTTTTACGCTTTTGTGAATGCCTTAGAACTCATGTCTTAGGAATTGCCTAAAATTATGTTTTGCATGCTAAATCTTTGTTTAAATTAAGTTTGTTTTGTGTGGTTTGTTGTTGCAGTGGTGTGCATACAATTGGGAAAGTCTTTAGTGCCAAACATTTTCAAAATGATAGAAATAGAATGTGCACACCATGTGTTTGATTAAATTCTCGAATGAATCCCCTACCATATTTTCCATATCTTAAGGTCATGATCAAGTATTTAGGGACTATGTTTTATATTCATAATGTAGATTTTTTATTTGGAACAAAAATAGGTTTTGAAATTTGAATTTTTGAGTTTTGCAAGTTTTTGTTAAGCATGCTTCAGTTATTGCGATCGCGGTCACAGAAGCGCGATCGCGGCTCAATGGCTCGTGATTATAAAATTTGAGGCTATTTATCATCCTGAACCAGAAGTCTTTCAAGTCCATTTCTTGCCCAGTAATTGCCAAGAAACTACCCAATTAGAATAATTGAATAACATAGCATAGTTTTCACACGTAAATGTTGATAATTAATGCTTTTGTGTTGTTCTCTATTTTCTAAAGCTTAAAATGGGAGATTTCTACCAAACCCGCTTCATGGCCTCGAAGTGCTAAACTTTGTACTATACTGACCTCCTGAAGACAAATCTACTTTCAGAGTGAGGCATATGCTTGGATAAGGTACTGGAGAAATTCACAACGTTCTATACAAAAATTTTAACCACATGGTGAAGTTTTTTGTCCTAAATCCATGTCGAGTAGATGAACAATAGCTGAGGGAATTTTATGCTAACCTTAGCATAGTATTCTTCTCTGAACCAGTTGTAAGGATCCGGTGGAAGAATGTTCACTTTGGGGCCAGGAGGTCCATTTACTGCTCGTCATTCTTATATTGCTCAGACTGACAATTAGCGGTATCTAGCAAATCATCAGGAGTAGTGGGCCACTATATCTAGGCTTGAGAGGGCCTACTCATCCTTGGTGTAGTCAAATAGAGAGCTTAAGGAGTCTCATGACAAGATGAAGAAGAGGGAGAAGAAGAGAGATATGTTCCTTACTAAGATATGGAAGGGAGTGAAGAGCCTTTGGAAGGTCCGAAACCCAAAAGTTAGACTTTCTTCTCCCTGATCTTAGAGTGATGATAAGGTCCTAGCTACATGTAAAACTCAGATGATGCCAAGATAGACAGCGATGATAGTTCTTGATATGGTTATAAGGAGCACCATTTACCTTTCCCTTATGCTTTCTTGATTATGCTGTGAGGTCACTAAACGATTTAGTTGGGGTTGACAATCCCCATAGTAGTTGTAGTTAGTTTTTTTATTATTCTGTACTATTGGGATATTCGTTTGGATGTTTTCATTTTGTTTTTGGATGATTTGGATGATCTTAGTTTTTAATTTGGGTTGTAATATTCTAGCACTTTCATGGTACCCACATTTCATGGATTATTTATTTTTTTTCATTCTTAGATTTTTATTTTACTCTTATCTTATTTATGATGATGTAGGATAAGCCTTTCCTTATGATAGATTGAGTGATGACATTCTTAAGGGAAAATTGTCATGGTTGGGTTTGGAGCCATAGATGAAGGGGAATTCTTACCCATAGAATTGCTGTTTTACGATTTCCCTTATACCTATGGTGAAAACTGAGTAGCCATATGGTTTTCCCTAATTAGAGCTAAATTATGAGATAATGTCATGGTTTGGTGCCATTAATTGCATATTTTTTGTGTTGAAAATTTGAAGCAAATAGCCCTCTCCATCCAAAATTTTTTGAAAACCAAGGGCATGGACGTGAATAATTTTGTAACAATTCTTTATCTCTTTTTGCGAATCAATAGTCCTAAATTTGTAGTATATAGCAAATACCTCATTTTGTCTCAATTAAGAAATAAAATTGAGCCTCCTTGAACAGTTTATGTGTAATATGCCGTGAGTATAGTTTTGTAACTCTTATGTATGCTTTCATCATCTAAAACTTTCCCTTCTCTTTAACCTAATTGTGATTATGCTTGGTTGGTGAAACTATCTTAGGCATTCTTTTTGAACATAGAAACCCATTATGCCTAAAGAGCCTACCCGTACATAAAATAGTATCCTTAGTCACCCATTTTGAGCCTTCAAGCCTTTCTTTGGAAACCATATTTCAAGACTTTAATCATTTTGAATTTTACACCCCTTTTAATACTACTCTCCTTGAACATGAAAATGCAACTTGAGGATAAAATCCTAAGTTGGGGATGGTAAGTCTTGAAAGAGGTGACCTTGGGTTATGGCATTATAAGTGGATCCCTAAAAGCTAAGCAAAGCGAGTAAGTGAAAAATGAAAAGGGAGAGGATTCATTAATAAAACGAAATGGATAGATTGCACCAAAGAGATAATTGAGAAGAAAATGCTTTTAAAGAGATGGGTGAATCAAGGTAGTAAAAGTAGGCATGTGTAATGTTGGAAACAAATGAAGTGGCCCATGGTCAAAGTTTTATTAAATAGTGTGATGTAGATGTTTAAGGAGGGTGTAGTCACTTTATTCCCAAAGGATACCATACCCTTCCCCGAGCCTACATTACAATCTTAAAAATACCCTTCGAGATCTCCAACCAAGTGTATTCTTAGTAGTGGTAATTGAAAATAAAGGCAAGCATATGGGTTGATACTCATTCACATAGAGAGATTCTTTGTGCCAGTGAATGTCTACTCTTAAATCCTATGTTGTATGATAGATAATTTGGTGTGTGAGATTTTCTTTTCTTGAAGAGTCATATAGACTAATTTAGGCAGGTGAAATTGTCATCTTCCAAAAATGAGGAAAAGAAGCATAGTTGAGTCACTATCGATGGACGGTCACTTCTGGAGAGTTAGTGATTATTGTATTGTTGTTCTTTAAAATATTTTGCATCTTTGAAATTGTGCTTCATGTTTATGGGATTTGTAGGAAAAGCTTTACCTATGGTTACGAGTTATTTGCTGGTGCTAATCAAGTTCAAAGTCGTTGTGATTATTTGGTCGTATAAATAGGCTTACAATTGCCTAGACTCTTTTAATTAGAAGTAGTATTACTTTAGGAAAAGCAAAGGTTTAAATTGGGGGTGTTGATGAGTGGTAAATTTACCGCTCATTGCATTTAAATTTGTGTACACCACTATGATTAAATGGTGCAAATGAGGAAAATTTGCCATTTAAATGCACTATTTCCCATGGTTTGCAGGTTTACAAGTGAATAGAAGGAAATAAGTGAAGTGGGCTTAAAAAAAGAACAAAATGGGAAATATTAGTTCAAAAGCTAGAAATCTAGAGCGGGGATCTATCTAAGTTACCTTGATTACGGCTGGTCAAAGCTAGGTCAAAGCATAGTGATTTCTGTAGGTTCATTGCAATCTTGGGAGTTGCGATCATGACCAACTAAAGACAATTATGATGGTGCAGAATTCTCCAAAAGGCAGACTGGTCATTTCACACAGCTGGTTTCAATCTTTCAAAGGGCAAAAAATCCTTTCACTTAGGGATATCTCAGCAAGAATTAAATTTTCAGTGTGTGTAAACCCTATAAAATTGGGAAACATTATTGTAGTTAATTTTCCAAGAAAGTTTAGTTGTAATTTAAGTTAAATTTGAAGACGCCCTTACTTAAATCTTCAATGGAAGCTTTGGATGTAAATTTGGGTATATTTCTTTCCTCAAATTTCATGCGTAGCTAAACATCTATCTTGGGGTTATGTTGAAATACGATGCAAATATGTGTGGATCTTGATTGTTATTGTAGATTGTTAGTTAATACTATTGGGTTTCACTAATGCTTGATTGTTAAATTGGAATTTGTGGGTGAAAACCCCAAGTTCCCAAAATCCCACATCAATTTTGAAAGAGGGATGCAGGTATTCCTTTAGTTCCCATATCATCCTTCAAAGAGGGATATGGGTGACTAATAATTGTGAAAAATAATTAGATGTTATCTTATTCTATTGCATTATCATAGAAATAAGGATGAATTGTGAATTTTCTATATCTTGGGCATCTTCCTAGAAATAGGGATGCTCGATTGAGGTGTAGGGTTGATTTGTTTGCTACATCCATGAGGTATATGAATGGATCCATGGGTGGTATTCTGGTGTTTGGTTGAAAAAATAGCATCAAAACCCCTAACCTCGCCTACACATAGTCATTAACTAGAGTTTCTATTTGACTTTCATGTACTCATGCATTCTTTTCCCCTAGGAAGACATAACCCCAAGACTATTTTCCCATTGTTATCTTATCTATAATTGTTGCTCTGAATTGGTAGTTTAATTAGAATTAGTTCAAACAACCTTTCAAATCATACCCCCAATTTTGCTTCATGTCGTATTCTATATTTGCATTATGGGTAAGTACTTAGAAGCTTTCAACAATACATAGGAATCAAATACAGGTTAAACACCTCGTGTATTTGACCCTAACTCAAGTTGGGTTATTATATTGACAACGATCATCCTACATAAAAAAAATGGTATAGGTGAATATGATCAAGAAATTGTATCAGCACGTCTACCGGTTACGAGCATTGAATATGGCTTCGGTAAAGGTCTTATGGAGGAACCAAAAGGTTAAAGAAGCTACTTGGGAATATGAAGAGGACATGAAGTCCAAGTATCCATTCTTGTTTCCTTCTTTGAATAATCGATCTTAAGGTATGTGTTATTCTTAACATCTTTTTTTCTGACTTTGTTAAAGGGAATTGTGATATCCTTAGTATCTTTGTTTTCTGTCTTTGTTAAAGGTAAGTTTGCTTGTGTTTAGAGTCAAATCGTGTTAGTAAATTCTTTGTCGTATCATTCTAGGATGAATAATCCTAAGGGAGGAGTGTGGAAACCCTAGATTTTTTGTCCTTGAAAGTTTCTAAAATTTAGCCTTACAGTCCTCATTACTGCTCACCTTGTGAGTCGAAGGGTGTCATTAAGAGTCTCGTAAGGACCCAAATCGTAGTCTTACTATTGTGTGTGGCTATGTTTTCTATTTTGAGAACGAGCGACTCCCAATAAGTCATATGGACTCATTACGATTTGTGATGTCCTAACCATAGTAAAACTAGTATGTCACGACGTAAACCGGGGCTTGTTCGTGATGGGTATCTCAAGTCCCACGTGCATTGCATATAAACCCTCTACCTAACCAAAAAAAACACACCACACCCCATGGTCGGCTGAATTTCAAACAAATAACAAGATAGCATTCAATAGTCTAAGAAATTTTAAACGCATGTCCATAACCAAACATCGACGACCGGCCAACCGAATGACCGATGTCACCTAATAGCCATAGTAGTCCAAATAAATCCTTCTAAACTATGATCAAAAACTAAATATCAATAGAGTGTCGAGACATGCCCCCGACAATAGCTAAAAACCAAATCCAAAGGTATAGTAAAAATGTACAGAAAACTATAATCATAAAATTGGGTCTTTCAAAAAATGGGAGGTCACCACTTCAATCTGACTTACTTGATGAACTTAAATCCAAGTCAGTGAGAAGGAGAAATAGAAGTATGACTAGTTCCTACATCGTATGAGGATACAACGTCAAAAGACATTTAGTGGGATGAATGTTAGCATGTAACTTAGGGATAAGAATGACATAATGACATGATCAACAGTATAAAAATCATCCCCAAAACTCAATGCACATAATCAAATGCATAAACATATATATAGGGAACAAGGCTTAACATGATTTTTAAAAACTTAACCTGGATTTTGTAGCTCAACCTTCATATAATAGTACACATGGGCTATATGGGCACCAACTTTCACCCCTGGTTGGGCCCCAATTCTTGTAGTCGCATGAACTGAAGAATAATCACATATATATGGACATGGGAAACTTAAACCCTCCAACATATACCAAGGTGACTTAAGCACCGATCATAAAATGATTTATGTGGACTTGAACCTCACTAATCATAAAATAATAATAAGGAGGACTCAAACCACCCTAGTCACGTTGACCTCCATGTCGGCTAGCACGGTTTCCAATGTTAATTACTCAAACCTTCACTTTCACGACTCAACTACACAACCCTTACTGTAGCCTAATTAAAAACAAGGATCACACATTGCCATTAATCTAACCACATTACATATTAAGGCATACAATGTTGGTATCATCATACAACCTACACTTGTACGGTACCACGTTATGCCAAAACAATTTCTATTAGCTTGGGGAAAAAAACTCCCATTTTTTATTAATACATATTGGGCAACACCGACTTCATTTGTTCATTAAATAATAACATTGTATTTCAAATACCTTCTTATTGGATTTATATCTTCTTCGGTATCCATGATAATTTGGTATAGCTATCAATCTGTGTAGGTGGATAACTAATAGCTAGGGCTTAGACAGAGCCTAGGATGGTCTTTGTTTATAAGTACAACATACAACTACAACTCCTAGAATAGAGGTCCCACTTGCAACACTAGTCACACAGATAGCAGTAGCCCAGTAAGTTATGAATTTTATCGAGCAGAGGATGTTGGTATGGTTTCTAAGACTAGCTCCATTAAGATTTACAAGTGCCCAGGAAAGGATACATTGGAGCTCTTTACTTGTAGTGAGGGGAGGCTACATAATTTTGTCCTAGTAAAGTCTTACGATATGGAATATACCATTTTCGAAAAAGAGTCTAGGGTACAGGAATCCCAAAGGTGATGGATTAATGACATCAAAGCTAGAGTCAGTATGATGATACTACTTGATGATGCCTTAATGAATGACTTCTTGAACTAATGGATGGGTTATATGCTAATGTTTTCATTGTTCTTAAGGGGGTTGTGTAGCTAGCTGTAAACGGTGTGAGTCCCAAAGGACTGATACTAATACTCACATTTACCAATGTGAGGGTTGATCTTGATGATCATATTCTTATGTCACACTATATATATTTGTATCAGGGATGGGAATAGGGAAAGAGAATTCCCCAGCCTTTAATTATATCTCTAATTTTTGTGACTAATACGCACTTGGACCCGACTAGGGAGAGAAAACTGGACCTATATCCCGTTGGTAGTTTTATGACGTTAAAACTACATAATCTAGGTTAATTTTTTATTTATATGTATATGCAGAGATGTGTACATGTACATTGATTTTAAATTTGTCTTGGATTGATGGCATTACTTTTTCCCCTTCTCCCTTAAGTACATGATAGATATTAACTAGCTAATAATCTTTGAATGTGTGTCCCTACGTGATGCCGGATGTAGAGACACCTTCTACTCTTCCTATGTAGTAATAGGATTTCTGGGTTGTCATCAGTCAGCTTGAAGTGGTCAGCCTCCTTCTTATGGAAGGCTGTTACTTCTTTGTTTATACTTTATCATATATTTCTTTGGACTCTTTTTTAGCTATCATTGGGGGATTTCCCAACTTGGATTGATTTTGTTTCATTCGATGCTTTGTGGATTATTGTGGATTAAGATGTATTGAAATTATTAATTTTTTTGATTTTCTGATCTTGTTATATGTTTTGAAATTATTTTATCTTGTAATATGTTCAGAATTCATCTATTTCTAGTTGTATTGTGGCTACCAAAGGGGGTGGTCTTGGGTCCTTATGGACTTGAGATACCTATTATGGCCAGGCCCTCGTGGAACCTCTTCTATCCTACCTAAGGATAATATGGATGGAACTCATTTCACTTATCGAGTACAACCTAGTCTATGGCCCTAACTCCTAATTTTACTGCCCCTAGTGGAGTTCTACCAATCCCTACCAGTCCTCTTCAAGCTTCTCGAGCTAATAATAATCATGCCCCCTGCCCTAAGGGATACTTCCAATGTCGAGTTCTGTCAGTCTATTCATCTACTGACTCAGTTGATGACTTCTCAATTCATCTCATGATAATGTTAGTTCTGTTGCTCCTTCTTCTAAGGTCAATAGGGTTTGCCAGTTCATAAGGTTGAATACCTCGACCTTTACTAGTACTAAGTTGATAAGGATCCTTAAGGGTTTGTTAATGAGATGGAGAAGTTATTAAGGTAATGTATGCTTCTGACTCTGAAGGTGTGGAATTTTCCATATATCAGTTGAAAGATGTGGCTTATCATTTGCATGATGAATGAGAGCAGCTCAGGGGTGACGATGATGAGTCAGCAGTATGGGATTAGTTCTCTGGTACTTACCTTGATCACTTCTTTTCTCAGGAGTTGAGGAAGGCAAAAACTAAGGAGTTTGTAAGCTGTGTACAAGGAAGACTGACTGTCAAAGAGTGAAGTTTCATTAGTTCTCTGATTATACTCTCAAGTTGGTGTCTAGCATAAGGGCTAGAATGAGGAAATTTTCTACTAGATTATCCTGTGACTTGGTTTTAGAGGGCAAGGCCACCTTGTGAAACAAGGACATAGATATATCTAGAGTTGTGTTGTACATGCAACAGGTTGAGAAGGAAAATTGAAGCAAGCAGATTTAGGAGAAACACAAAGTAAGAAGTTTCGCAATTCAAATCAGGGGTAGAGGTCAGCAAAATAACAATAGAGATGGCAGGCAAAGGTCTAATTAGAACTAGGGGAATTGTGGATCATATTCTACAACTAGCTCTTCTTAGCCAAAGTCACCCGATTATGGTTGCCTCCAGACTAGTGATGATCATAGGGTACAAAGTTCCTAGTCTCAGTCTAGTGGAAATAGTCACCCTACCCTATCCTCTTTGTCGATTTTGTGGTTAGTTTCATCATCGTTTCTTTGGTAAGGGGGAATTAATGTTTCAATTTTGTTAACTTGGATATATGCAGAGACAATTGCCCTTAGTTAAGGCTTCTTCTAGGAAATAAAGTTTACCTATTACTACTTCTATAGCTCCAGCACCGAAGGGTGCCACTTATAGTACTGGCATGGATCAGAATTATCTTTATTTTCTTTTCACCCACCAGTAATCTGAGGTATGTCCTGATGTTATCACTGGTACATTACATTTCTTTTCTCGTGATGTGTATTA
The DNA here is from genome assembly GCA_030864225.1 of Capsicum baccatum var. pendulum. Taxonomy (NCBI): domain Eukaryota; kingdom Viridiplantae; phylum Streptophyta; class Magnoliopsida; order Solanales; family Solanaceae; genus Capsicum; species Capsicum baccatum. The sequence goes on along the minus strand of JAQZCD010000034.1, from coordinate 61,193 downwards.
TTTTCTTGATCCGAGTTCAAACTCTTACTTATGTGGGCCCCTTATATGGCTATTCATTTTGGTTTTGGTCGTGAGTGTATTTTGGATCCTTTTTCTGTGTCTACCCTAGTGTGTGATTTTAATATTGCCAGAAAAGTTTTTAGAGGTTGTGTCATTTCTATCTGCGGTAGGGAGACCTTGGTAGACTTTATAGAGTTGGATAAGGTTTAATCTTGGGGATGGATTGGCTCCATTCGTGATACACCTATCTAAATTGTTGGACCCATAAGGTCATTTTCAAATTTTCTAATGAGATAGTTATATAATGGGAAGGGAGTTCCCTAATACCTTAGGGAAGGTTCATTTCTTATCTTTGAACCCAAAATTTGATTACCAAAGGGTGTCTTTATTACTTGGTCTGAGTTAAAGATTTTAACTAAAAGGATCTTTCTTTACAATTTGTCTTTGTGGTCGGTGCGTTTCCCTAATTATTTCCTAATAACCTTCCTGGTGTCTTTCTAATAGGGAATTGATTTTTGAAATGACGTTCTCCCATATACTCATTTTATCTCTACCCTTCCTAGTAGAATGGCTCCAGCTGAGTTGAAAGAAGTTAAGGAATAGATGAAAGATCTCCTTACTAGGGGTTTTATTCACATTAGTGTTTCTCCATAGGGTGTTTCTATTCTTTTCATGCGTAAGAAAGATGGTTCCCTTGAGATGTATATAGATTGCTATAGTTGAATAAGGTGATGGTGAAGAGCAAATACCCTCTTCCTAAGATTGATTATTTGGTTGACCATATTCAGGGTGCTAAGTACTTTTCTAAGATAGATCTTTGGTTAGGTTATCATCAATTGAAAATTAGGGAGGTGGATATCCCTAAGATGGCTTTATGTTACCCGTTATGGTCATTTTGAGTTTTTGGTGGTGTCCTTTATTTTAACTAATCCTCCTACGGCACTCATGTATCTAATGAATTAGGTATTTTATTAGTTTTGGGATTTATTTGTGATTGTATTTATTGATGATATTCTGCTATATTCTAAGAGTGGGGAGGATCATGCCGGTCACCTATGTATAGTGTTGTAGACCCTAAAGGATCAGAGGTTGTATGCTAAATTTTTCTAAGTACAAGTTTCAGTTGAATGTTGTTACTTTTATGGGTCATGTTGTTTCTAGTGAAGGTATCCTAGTGGATCCACAGAAAGTTGAGGGTGTTAAAGAAGTGGCCTAGACCCACGACTACAACTAACATTCAGAGCTTCTTGGGTTTAGAAGGATGTTATAATAAGTTTGTGGAGAGTCCTTTTCGATTGATGCTCCATTGACTTAGTGACTCAAAAAAGGGAAGTTTTTGTGGTCCAATTCTGGGGAGGGAAGTCTTGAGAAGTTGAAGGACAAGTTGACTTTTGTACTAGTTTTGACCTACATGAGGGTATGGATGGTTTTGTTATTTTTGGTGATACGTCCCGTGTTGGACTTGGTTGTGTGTTGATGTAGTATGGTAGGGTGGTAGCATATTCTTCTAGGTAGTTGAAAATCCATGAGAAGATTTATTTGACACATGACTTGGATTTATTAGTTGTGGTGTTTGCATTCAAGATCTGGCCGTCATGTTACGACGGAACGCAACCCCCTAGTTGCAACATGATGCTTAAGACCACAACTGACCCCAAGATAACCCATGATCATGTACCTATTATGAGAAATGAATTAAATAATAATGGAACAACATGTCCGAAACATAATCTGATAAAATATTGGTCCTATGTAATACTAAAATATAATTCAACATATCTTGAACAACTCAATACACTGAAAAACTAATTGGCTGTCTATCTGTCAGAAAGCCTCTAAAAATTATATGGAGTTGATAGGACAAACCACAATTAACTTCAATTGACTAAATGTAAAGAGATGTTGAAATAATAGTAATAATATTCCATTTCCTCGATGGATAAGGACTCAACACTACTGTTGTTAGGTAATGTTGAACTGTCTACATATGGTCAGGGAACTGAACATTTGGACCTATGATAAATGACAACATAGCACAATAGAAAATTATGTGATCATTACTTTGAATGTACTGGTACGTGAGGTAAGGACAAACTGAAATACATATGGAAACTGAACATGAATGCATGACCATGTAAAACAGAGAATGGAAGACCAAGTTAGGCATGAACTGAATTTAATCTATAAAACTGACTGACTGAATAACTGCAAATCTGATTAGTTGGTCAAGCAAACTTGAACTGATGTAGACTGAGTACGGACTAAAACTGTGGGAGCTATCATGTTATCGATATGCCCCAATTTAAGCTAATTGGGGTCCAACATGTAACTCCAGTTGTAAGGGTATCATTTCCTTACCACGAGTACTAACAATGGCTGTGTGGATCTTCTAAAATAGTGTCATGAAGGACTAGGGAGTCACCCTCTACTAGCAGGTGTCCTAAGAGAATGTTAACCCTCTATTGGTAGGAAGACCTCTCCAAAACCTACATTGGCTACATAGTTCTGTAACTCATGTATTGCTACTAAAGTTAGATCCTCTACTGGCAGGTGAGCTCATATCCATGGGTTCACTCGGTGCTAAATCCTACACCTAACTGAACCGACACAGTTTTTGACTTAGGTCAACTGAACATCTTAACTTATAGTGCTCAACATGGTCATAAAAACTAAGTATGACAATAGAATCATGAATGGATTGACTCATTACTTGAAAGTCTAAAATGTAAGTAAACACATAGGTATCAGGTGTTCATAACCTTACAGCACTGAATGATTACAAAATTCAGTAACAACACTTGAAACAATGACATAAAGTCCTAATTCAAAGAACCATAATATAATACGTATCACCAAACTGATAAAGTACATGAATTTGAATGTATGAATATATTAAACTTGGGAGGATAACAATTTCACATGGTTTCATTCATAATTTGATAATTTGACATGGAAGCAATTGAATATGACATGAGTAATTGAAATTCAAAGCATGAAGTAATCTAATTTTCATGAATTCAAATTTCTAAGATAACAAGGATTAAATTCATGATTTACTTGGATAATCTCATTAAACAAGATTAAAAAACCATACTTGAACAACAAGGGGATTTTTGGGAATCAATGTGTCAAAGGAACCAATTGATGAATACCCCACATACCTGAATGCTGAAGTCTTGAATAAATTTCTTGGTATTGAACTAGAACATGATGAACCATAGTTGGTTTGAGGGAGAAATAAATCTCCCCTCTTTCTCTTTGAAGGATGTTTTTTGAGCTATGATAGGTTAGGGTAGTATTTAAGCTTGATAACTATTGTTTGGAGGGTGAAATGACATAGTTTTGGGTTCAAAAAAGTGGGAAAAAACCAAGAATACCCTTAGAAAGTGTTTGGAAAATGTATGAAGTCGTCCCGATGAGTTTGGCCATGAATCGCAAGGTCTAAGTATGATTCACGCTTTGAGTCATCATCAGGAACCCATATTTTGACTCCTACTGTCGTGAAGATGCCTCCTGACAAACTCGTAGGGTCTGCTTACGAGTCATTATAAGGATAGTAACCACTAACAACTTTGATGGTGCTTCAATAATTTGGCTATAACTTTTAACCATCATATAAGATTAAGGAAAAGTTGGTATCGTCAGAAAGATAATTCAATTATCTATATGTTGGTGGGTCTTGAGCTTAGAAATTTGTAGTATAGCAAAGTTATTCTTGTTTGAATCTAACCATAGTTATTTTATTCACAAGAATTTAATCACTATGGGATGTTTCGACTTGTCTATAAGTTAGGAGATATTTGGGGTCTTAGTATATGTCCAAGTTACTTGTAAAACTACCAAACATGAGGCTTGATGCTTGAATCTTTTACTGATCAGGATACAAGTCTACATAATGACTCGTAATGTCTGAATACGAGTCGTATGTTGGACTCGTAATTGTTGGGTTGAATTATTTTTTATTACATACTGTTAAGACTATGAATCCCTCTGTATAAGGATTTTTTATTACATACTGTTAATGCCATTTACAAAGCCAAGTAAAAACCATTCATAATATATGCAGCCATATATATATATATATATATAACCGTGTAGGGAAATGGAACTGGGTTTATCATGCCTTAAAAATCATTACCTGGGATATGTAGCTTGGCCATCCTAAATCAGCCACAGCCTATATGGGTTCAACTCTCCCGACTGAAAGGGCCCTAGTATTTGTAGCCTTACAACTAGGAAAAATATTCAATGGGATTACTAGTACATCCCCCAATAGAATGACATCATGCACATGGTCCACTAAGGTCAATCCTCATATCGGCAAATACGAGTTTCTAGTTTGGTCCTCTCGGGACTGCCATTTTCTACAGCTTTTCTACACACTCCGCTATTACTGACTAGTTAAAAACAATTTCCAAATAACTAAACCATTATTCATTTATTAACCAAGTCCATTAATATTGGCATCATCATCCCAATCCTTACTTGCAAGTAATATCCATAGCCAAACCATTTATGTTAAGGGGACTTTCAAGTGCTCTTCATTATCCTATATTAAACCACTTGGTAGACTTCCTTGTTCACCACAAGCATAACTATTTAGCCTTTAGCCTTTCTAAACTATTTAAACAAATTCAATTAATGCATTCACTTGTGAAATTTCCATGTATCCCACAAGGTTTTCAAAATAGACAAACCATGACCACCAAAACCTATACCTTTTAAACCATTCCAAACCAATTTAGACCATTCCAAGCATTTAAAGCATTTATATCATTTAAACTATGCAAAACCATCCAATACCATTTAGAGTTCCATTAACAAACAAAACCATGTAACAGTTCCAATGAAAGTTCAATAATAAAGTAAAAGCGTTCTTTGAGACATTTTATTAAACACGTTGAGGGCATATCTTTACCAATATCAAAAACAATGCATAAACCACCATAATTAGGGTTACTCAAGAACCTTTTTGTTAAAACATATCAAACCAATAACCACATATGTAAATCATCACCAAAAACATTTATAAACGTACTTTAAACCAATACCAAACCATATGCATCAAGACCCTCAAAAATATTTTGAAATCCACCAGTATAGATTCATAAACCAACATTTTAAACACAATACACGTTCCATATTCAAGATGATTCACAGAAGAAATCTTGACGTTTGAGCCCTTTAAAGAACATATGAAGTAACCCTAGCCTCCAATCTTTAAAAGAGTGTTTGAGAGAGTATTTGACATCTTTTCATCCTTTAATAAGTGTTATATAAGGACATATAGGGTTATATGACATGAGCACATAAGCTTTTAGGAGTATGAAATGTCCAAATAACTCTTGACTTAAAATTTAAACAAGTCACGTCCAGGGGTACAATTCTCCCTTACCATTCATATCTTAGGATATGAGTGGTACCCCAACTCTCCCCAAACATTTCCATAACCTTAAGTTATATTTTATCTATGACTCACACCCCATAAGTTATACATAAGGGTATAAGTGACACCCCTAATCGTACCCACCACTTGTATAGTGGTCAGATTCCATAAGACAACTCAAATATATACCATATGACTTGCCTTGCACCAATCGTATGCTCATATATGACTATTACCTATTTGAGTTATATTTAGGAAGTATATAAGTCTAACATAATACCTAGGGTATTATTGAACCCTCAGACATCCCATAAGATATATCCAAGGGGTAATGGTGACTCCCTTGAGTCGTACCAAGCCAAAAAGGTCCCAAAGCCTAAGAAATTTTTCAAGGGTCCTATTCTTAGGGTGTTTCAACATATTTATGGGATGTTCATAACCCGCCAACATTGAATAATTACAAAATTTCAAAACAACACTTGAAACAATGACATAATGTCCCAATTCAAAGGCCCAAAACATATTACGTGTAATCAAATTGATAAAGTCCATGAATTTGAATATATGAAAGTATTAAACATGGGAGGGACAATAAAGTCAGATGGTTTATTTCATAATTTGATAATTTTAGATGGGACCAATTGAATATGACATGAGTAGTTCAAATTGAAAGCACCAAGTAATCTAGTTTTCATGGGAAAAATATGTTGACAAGTCTTGAATTCAAATTTTTAGGATGATTTGGATTAAATATTTAATTTACATTAATAATTTCATAAAAGAATATTAAAAATCCATAATGAAAAAAATGGATTTTTGGGTATCAATGGGTGAAAGGAACCCTTTGATGAATACCCCAAATACCTGAATGTTAAAGCCTTGGATAAATTTATTAGTATTGAACTTGAACTTGATGAACCCTAGTTGGTATTGGAGAGAATGAAATCAGCTTTTTTTCTCAATGATGGATGATTTTTAAGTTATGATAGGTTAGGGCAGTATTTACATTTGATAACTATTGTTTGGAGGATGAAATGATGTAGTTTTTGTTGTTAAAAGAGTGGGAAAAGACAAAAAATCCCATATAAATCATCTAGAAAATATCTGGAAGCCATATTAATGAGTTTGGCTATGACTCAAAAGGTCTGGGTATGATTCGTGGCTTGAGTCATCATTAGGAACACAAATTTTTACCCCTACTATTGTAATGATGAGTCCTTCTGACAACTCATAGGTTCTGTTTATGAGACATCATCAAGAGTCATAACTACTAGCAGCTTTGATCGTTCTTTAGTAATTTGGCCATAACTCTTAACCTTAATATTAAATTAAGGAAAAATTTGTATCATTACAAAGATAATTCAATTATCTATCTGTTGGTGGGTCTTAAGCTCAGAAATTCATAGTATACCCATAGTTATTCTTATTTGAATCTTACGATAGTTATATTCTTCACAAGCATTTAATCTCTATGGGATGTTTTGACTTGTCTATAAGTTCGGATATATTTGGGGTCTTAGTATATATCCAAGTCACTTATAAAACTACCAAAACATGAGTATGTTTGCTTGAATCCTTACAGGTTAGGCTACGAGTCTACATAATGACTCATAATGTCTTAATACTAATTGTATGTTTGACTCATAACCACTAGATTAAATTTTTTTTATTACATACTATTGTGACTACAAATCCCTCTGTATGACTCGTAGCCACTAATTACGAGTTGTAGTCACTAGACTTGAGTAGAGGAATTCACTAGAGTGGCTATGACTCACTCGTGATGACTCTTCATGAGTGGTTATGACTTGTTACTTTGAGTCGTAGCTATGGAATTTTATCAAGCCATTAAGGCAAATCTTTCATATCCTTTTTCTCTAACCTCGAATTAAGATAAGGCTTGAAGCATTAGAAAGCTAACTTCATGGCCTATCTTTTATCAGGTCTAGATCTTGAAAAATTAAAGGTATCATATGTAATTACTTAAATGGGAGTCATGTTAACATCAATTCAAATCATATGAATTTGCAGTATGTGTTCACCCAGAAAGAGTAAAATCTCAGGTAGAGGAGGTGGCTAGAGTTTCTCAAGGACTATGACATGAGTCTCCATTATCATTAGGTAAAGTTAATGTGTTATTAGACTCTCTTAGCAAGTTATGGAAAGATTTTCTCAAGTCAATAAAGAGAAGAGAGGGTTGGTGAAAAATATTCACCGATTGACTAATTTTGGATTTTATCATTTAAACTCTGAGGATGGAAGTGTGATAATGAAATTGGTGGTGGATTCATCTCTTAGTGATTAAGTAAAGGATAAACAAGCGTTGGACCCTATCTTGATGTAGGTTAAGGATGATGTGGGTCAGCAGAAGGTTATGGCATTTGAGATTGGTGGTGATAGTATTGTGAGGTACCAAAGTAGATTATGTGTTTTCGATGTTGATGGATTGCAAGAAAGAATTTTGGTTGAGGACCATGAGTCATGGTATGCGGTCTATCTCAGTTCGATAAAGATGTATAATAATTTTAAGGAAATATATTGATAGAATAACATGAAGTGGGATGTGGCCAATTTTGAAGCTAAGTGAATGGTGTGTTAGCAAGTAAAGATGGAGAAATTGAGGAATGGCAGGTTATCTCATAAATTGAGTTGAATGTGTGGAAATGGGAGGTAATTAATATAGATTTTACTACCAGTCTCCTACAGTCTTAGAATTAGTTTGATTCAATTGGGGTCATCATGGATACGATGACTAAGTCTGCTTATTTTTTGCCTATGAGGTCTAACTATTCTAGGGAGCATTATGCCAAATTGTTTATTTAGAAAATCATGAAGTTCCATGGTGATCTAGTTTTCATCATATCTGATTGAGGTACTCAGTTCTTGACTTATTTTTGATGTTTTTTAGAGAGGTTTTGGACCTAAGTTAAACCTTAGAACTACTTTCCACCCTCAGATGGATGATCTAGCAGAGAGGACCATTCAGACATTAGAGGATATGTTAAGGACTTATTGGTTGACTTTGACTTTGGTGGTTGTTGGGTTGATTATTTGCCTGTCATTGAGATTTTACATAACAATATGTATCACTCTAGCATTGGAATGGCTCTTTTCTAGGCTTTTTAGGGTAGGAGATGACGTTCTCTAATTGAATAGTTCAAAGTTTATACAACTTGATTACTTGGCCCTGACTTAGCTCACCAAGCTATGGAGAAGGTGAAGGTGATTAGGGATAGGCTTAAGACCACTCAAAGTCACATAAATTCCTATGTAGATATGAGTCGAAGGGAGTTAGAGTTTGAGTTTAGTGATTGGGTATTCTTAAAGGTGTCTTCCATGAAAGGAGTGATGATATTTAGAAAGAAGGTAAAGCTTAGTCCTTGGTATGTAGGCCCATACTTGATTTTGAGAAAAGTGGGTAATGTGGCTTATGAGTTGGATCTACCTTTGACTTTGGGTTCCATTTATCTGCTCATTCATGTTTTGATGTTAAGAAAATATATTGGTAATCCTTCATTGATTTTCCCTTAGGAGATTGTTTGAATTTTTTATTTCTTATCTTATGAGGAAGTCTTAATTTAAATTTTGGATAGACAAGCCCATCATTTGAGGACTAAGGATGTGCCTCCAGTGAAGGTTCTATAGTGGAACCTAAAGTTTAAAGAAGTTAGTTAGGAAGCTGAAGAGCACTTGAAGTCCAAATATCCATTCTTGTTTCCCACTTTGGATTATCGTGCCTAAGGTATGTGTATTCCTTAATATTTTTGCTTTTTGTCTTTTTTAAAGGAAATTTTTGTTGTATTCTATCTTAAGATAATGCTATTGGATGCCTTAACTCATTATTTTAGGAAAAATGGTCCTAAGAGGGGGAGAATGTAATACTCTGGATTTTGGTCCTTGAAAAATCCCTGATCTTTGAGCCAAGTACCCTGACTATGGCTGACCATCTAGTCGTAGGGACTCTATACAGGTTGTATGACATAAATCGTAGCTTAACCAGTGTATGTTCTTTGGGCTACTATTAAGACTAAGACTTTTCGATACGAGTCATACTCTGTCTATATGCGTCATATATTGTAAATCATGGCTAACTAGTGTGATTACCCAAATATTCTCCTTTGATTACAAATAGGACCCTATGAGTCGTAGGGTTACTATATGTGTCATGTGATGTGAATCATAGGATCATTTGATGAGTCGTGTGATATAAGTCTTTGGGTAACCATAGAGGGGTCCTTTATCTACTGTTCAAACCGATGACACATGGTGACGAGTCATATTATGGTCTTATGATTTGTAGGGAGACCCATCATCACTGGCAACAAATTTTTAGCTTTTAATCAAGGGTACTTTGAACATTTCCCGTTTTCCCCAATAATAACCCACGATCTTATATAATATTGGGGACCCTATTTTCAACACTTATTAATCATAAACGCTCTCTTTACTCTCTCAAATTCCCCACTCAAAGACAAGGCTAAAGTTTTAATAAATTGGTCATCTAGGGCTCTATGGGTGATTTCTTAATCAAATTTCTTGGTAATTAAGGCATGTATCTCTCTCTTTAAACTTGTGGTTTCATTATTACATAAATTGGTTCAATATTCATATGGTTTTTATGTTGGATTTTTAATGATGGCTTGAGGTTTTTGAATGTAAGTTGATTAAATGTTTTCCCATGATTATTATTGATTAATTATGCATTGAATTCATGATTTGTAAACTTATTAGGGTTCCCGGGAATGGTGAATGAAATAATGGTACTAGGATTCACCAAATTTTGCAATGATAGAAATCGGGGTACAAGGATTCCCCAAATAATTGGACATTGGTATTGAAATTGATACGTCCTCAACCTACTCACATAATTGGTTTTATAATTTGAATTATCATTTGGCTTGGCCTACTTCTTTAAAATAATGCATTGCATAAATGTCTAAGTAGATAAGAATAATTTTGAAAACCTAGTGGGGTACGAAGAATCCCTCATGTTGATTTTAGAAATAGAGTCTGGGGTACAAGGAATCCCCTAAATAATAATGTAATGACATTTACTTGTAAGTTATAGTAAGTATGATGATACCGCTTGATGATGCTTTAATGAACGACCCTTTGACCTAATGGATGGGTTATGTGCTAAATGTTTTAGTTAGGCTTAAAAAGAATTGTGTAGCTAGTTTTAAAGGTATGAGTCTTGAAGGACTGATACTAGAAACTCACATTTGCTGACATAAGGATTAGTCTTGACGATTATGTTCTTGTGTCGCACTATATATATTTTTATCATGAAGGGCATAGGGTACGAGGATTCCACAGCTTTCTCTGATATCTCCGATTCATGCGGCAACACACACTGGGGGCTGACCAGGGGGAGATAACTATATGCATATAGACTCTGGGTAGTTTTTATGATAGTCAAGCTACAGAGTATAGGCTAATGTTTTAAAGTTCATGATAAACATTGTTCACTCTCCCAGCATCTTATATTCATATGTATATGCATAGATGTGTACATTTACATTGATTTTGAATAGTCTTGGATTGATGACATTATTTTATCCCCTTATCCCTGATTTACATGCTAGCGCTAAACACAATAATAACCATCAGATATTGTATCCCCATGCGATGCAGGATACGAAGACACTTTACTCTTTCTGCATAGTGAATTGGATTTTTGAGTTGTCAGCAGTCAGTTTGAAATGGTAAGCCTCATTCATTTTAAATATTTTATCATACATTTTCTTTGGACTCATTTTTTTATATTGTCGTGGGCATGTCCCGATTTGGATTTATTTTGTTTCATTAGAGGCTTTATGGATTACTGTGGATTAAGATGTGTTGAAATTTTTAAATTCTATTTTCAGTTTCATATCTTTATATATGTTTAAAACTCAACTTATCTTTTAATAAGTTTAAAATTCATCCACTTCCATCTGTATTATGGTTTATTTATCTAGGTAAAGGAGTTTTTTACAATCCTTAGTGGACTTAAGATACCCATAACGGCCAGGCCCTAGTTTGGATCGTGACACTTTGAGATTTTATTCAGTTTAAACATCAACAGGTTCATAGCTCCAAATATCCTACTCTCCTTAGGACAATATAATGTATAGAAATTTGATAAAACATTACTAGTGGAATGATATAAGGAAAAACATAATAGATTTTTTATCTCGGTGTTTGTGTTGTCATTAGGTGAATGCCAACATCCGAGACTAGGTGGTTTGCTTTATAGGCTATCTATTTTTGAGTAGAAGTGGGAGCGGGTTACTATGGACTACTAGGAGGTTTGCCTCATGCTTCTCATGTTTTTGATGGCATTTGGTTCATGGTAGATTGATTGACCAAGTAATCCCATTTTATCCCTATTTAGACTTCCTATAGTGCTAAGAGATGGCTTAGATTTATTTTTGATAAGTGGTTCACCTTTATGGGGTGTCGTGTCTATTATTTTAGATAGAGGCTCTTAGTTTACTTCTAGTTTTATAAGATGTTATAGGAGGAGTTGGGTTCCTAGGTTAATCTTAGCACCAATTTTCATTGCCAGACTTACAAATAATTGGTGTGGACGATTTAGGTTTCAAATGATATGCCTCACGCCAGTTGGGCATTGGAGGATAGTGGGAAAATTTTCTAGATTTAGCAAAGATTTCCTATAATAACAACTACAATTTGATTATTTAGATAGTAATATTCAAGGAATTATATGATAGGCATTGTTGATCTCTAATTGATTGGTTAGAGACTTAAAAGCCTACACCATGAGGTACGACATACTTTAGTAGTCATTAGATAGAGTTCGAGTGATTTAGGATAGACTATGTGTAGCTCAAAGTAGGTAGAAGAGTTTTGATCGTAGGTTGCATTCTTTGATATCTAAAGTTAGTGATAGGTTTTCGTATGAGTGTCACCCATAAAGTGCTTGATGAGGTTCTGAAGAAGAGCAATCTAAACCCCAGGTATATCGGGGTTCTTACCCTCATCCATTCATCTAGGTTGTTATGTATCGACATTGTGATACTATATTTCGAATTAGTATCACATGCTTTGGTAGGACTCACTTTAGTTTGATGAGAGGTTGATCTTTGTAGAAGAACAAGTTTCTATCCTAGCTAGAGATGTCAGACAGTCACATTCTAGAGATATTTCTATGGTTAAGGTTCAGTAGATACACCAATAAGTGGATGAGGTTGTCTCAAAGATCGAGCATGATATATGGACATAGTATCCTCGCCTATTTGTTCCTTCACATACTTCTTAATATTTTTCTTTCATAGACAAAAGTTCTTTTAGTAGTGGATATGGTAGTGACCCTCAAAGTTATTTTTATATTTTCATGCTTATTCAATATTTAGAGCCTTCCCATAGCTTCCCCAAGTCATTTATGACTTGCTGGGATAAATAATTTTTTATTGGACAATTTGTTTGATTTTTAGAGTCATTTCCCTATTTTGGATATTTTAAAGTTGAGAATATGGTCTCGAGCCAAAACTTCAGCTAAATGGCCTTGGATGCCAATTTGATAATACAGTTAGTATTAAGTTGACTTTGATAAGCATTGGAACCTTAGGTGTGGAACCTATATTCAATTAATAAAACTTTGGATGGAATTTTAGATGGTTTTGCTGAGTTCGGCATACTGAATCTAGTAGGGTTGGATAGTTTGTTTTCATGCATAGGGTTCCAAATGAATCTTGAGATTAGGACTTAGAAAACATGGTTGTTTCCAATTTGCTGGGGCAACCACTTTAGCATCTAAGGACCACTTTAGTGGTAGCTGCTTTAGCAGTCAAGTAGCCTTTTAAGTAGAGGCTATCCTGCTTGGTGGGTTCCCTAAAGGGGCCTTCTTGTTGCTAAATCTTTGACTGCTAAAATGATCACTTATCTACTTAAGTGGCCATCATTGGTAGTGTATATATATTATTTCTTAAATTTGAAGTTTAAACATCTATTAGAGAGAGTAAGCACTCAAAATTTGTATCAGAGTTGTTAAAATTGAAGTTAGGATTGAGTTGGGGTATTATTTTGATCATCTCTTTGGCTTAATTGCTTATGTTTTCAATTAATTCTTGTTTAATTCTCTGATTTGCTTGTTTATTTCTTGTTAATAGTTGGGAGTGTTTATGGGTTGTTGTGGGGCTTGGATCATACTCAATTTTGGAGCAAGTGAGTCCTTGAGCTTTGAGGGACTCTGTGCTAGTGTCAATTTTATGATCTTATTACAGGCCCAATGATTTTTGACCCAAAGTATAAATATGAAATATGGGTATCGATATTCCTATCCATTCATTTATAACATTGTTTTAATAGCATGGCAGAAGTTGAGGGCTTCTAAAAAGAAAAAGCTCTAGCATTAAGCACTTTATGTGCTTTTGGCATTTTCTAGGTCAGTTGGCTTGCCTTTCTCTTAGATTATGTTTCCTGATGGTATTATTAGATTATTTTACAAGTTTTGGATGGGTTTTGTATGAATCGGATCGTTTTTTAGCATTATCCACTAGATTAGCTAATTAGGGTCCCTTTTCGAGTAGAATTCGGCTTCCTTTTTCTATTATGTTACCCTATGGTTATCTTTTAGAACTATATTTAACCCTTTTAGTGCCTTAGGATAGGATTGAGAAGTCTTAGCTTAGGTTAGGGTAGGTGTTTATCTTAGGTTGGGTTTTTGGAACTGGTGTAGTCCCTACTACCTCTTTAAGATTGAATGCTTAGAATAACACTCCTTTAGACCTAAATGATAATTGTTTATTTTTGTCATCTATGCTTAGGTTGACTTAGATGATTATTATATGCCTATTTAGTTCTATTACCTTGGGTAGAGTATTAATTTACCTCGAACTGCACTTTCTTGCTTATTAATTGGAATATACTTCTACTTAATAGTTTGGGTCATCCAAAACTTGGAATTTAGGATTAAATGTACTTGTGATGGACTATGATTTTAGGATGTCACTGCTTTTAGCTTGCTTAGCACTTTTGGTTTGAGTCTGTCGCCTGGCATATTTTCATTATATATCAGTTTTGGTTTGAGTCTGCCATTTACTCCCATGATATTATTCTCTAGTTCTAGTTTAAGTCTGGCATTTACTACCATGACATTATTCTCTAGTTTTAATTCAAGTCCAACAATTATTACATTTACTAATATTGATATAGGACTGGAAATACTATGTAAATTGATAAGGTTTCTTATTATTACTAGAAAGGACTATTAGATATACATATCACACATGTTGTCTTATTTTATGTTCATTATTGTTATCTTCCTGTCCTTAAATTAGTGTTACTCTTTTCTTATACCTACCAAGATTATAGGGACTCGATTGAGTTTATTTATCCTTGTGTGTGCCTTTTAGGATTATGGGGGTCCAATTAGGTTATAGCTAACTTTTACTATTTCTTCTGAGTAATTTGCTTCCAACCTATTTTATTTGCCTAGTATAGCATATTATTTCCATTTTTCCCCCTTTATTATTGACTTAGGTTTAAATACTTGCACTTTTATTTATTTTTATACTATAATTTACCTCAGTTAGCTTATGATGCCTATAGAGTACCTATGGTTTTGGTACTCATACTATATTTCTACCTCTTTTTTCCTAATATAGATCTGAGTATGAGTCACCACCATTGACGACATCCTCAAGTTGTTTTGTTGGTCGAACATTTGGTGAGCTTTTAGACTCCGTAGTTGATCCTTCTCCTTTTGTTGTTTTAATAGTCTTATTTTTTATATTCTGAGATTATGATGTATATTTGACACTATCTAGTACTCTTTTTATATAGTGGATCGTGTACTAACTTTACTAGGTTTTCAAGGAAACTCATTTTGGTGTTCTTTTATCCTCCTCCCCTTGGTACAACATGCTTATATATATACATATATATACACATATATATACATACATACTGAAATACCCTGGATTTTGGCCCTTGAAAATTTCCTAAGCTGTGATCTCATTACCCTTAATACGGGTCGACCCCCTGAGTCATAAGTTATCTTAATGAGTCATTGGAATAAGTCATAACCAAACCAGTAAGTTTGTAGCTTGATTCTACTTTTAGTACAAGTGGCTCACTAAGAGAATAATGAGATGTTTCGAGTCGTTATGTTTAATCATAGTGTGTCTAGTGTATATCCCAAATTGGGTTTTTTATTGGCTACTACTACACCTTACGAGTCATAGGGTCGTATTATGATTGGTGTCATTGAGTACTAAGGATAACAGTGTTGGGTGCTTGGATGGTACTACCTTGTTTACACCTTGTGGCGATAAGTCATAAGGAGTGGTAATGAGTTAAGGGAGTTGACTCATAATTAAAGGCAGTACTTTTTAGATTTCAAGTTGAGGGTATCCTATACATTTCCCCTCTAAACCAAATAGAACTCCATGACTTATAACCTCTTTTAGAGTGTCATTACCTCTCAGAAACATCTAAGTAACTCCTCAAATACTCTCAAATCCTTGAGGTTACAACACTTAGGGTTTACAAAAGGTTAATCAATTATGGCTCTTAATGTCATTTCTCTCCGTACAACATACTATTACAGGCATGTTACTCTTCCCTTGTTCTTAATTTTGTAAAAGCATATGTTCTAAAGTATTGTTTATGTGATGTTTAGATTCATTTTGAAACAATGGTTGGGTTTTTTTTAATGTTTATGAATTGAACAAAGTTTATCGTAATTTATTTGTAATTTCTGTGTTTTAAATATGGTTTTGAACTTTTGGGTGCATGGGTATGGTGAATAACCTAGGTAATTGTGATTATCACAAACTTATGACTTTTAAAGTGGCTATGTCCCCAACCCCATAATGAGAAATTAGTTTAGTTATGAGAACTGTAATAATTGGAAAAATTGAACTATCTTTGAACTATTGCATGATAAAAAAAGGTATTTGAAATACAATGGTATGATTTAATGAATAAAGGTAGTTCGTATTCCCTAATGTGTATTAATGAACAAAAGGAGTTGGTATCCCCGAGTTAATGAAAATTATTTTGGCATGACGTGTTACCTTACAAGTGTAGTTGGTTTTACAGTACCAACATTGTACGTCTTAATGTAAAATGTGGTTAAATGAATGGGAATGTGTGATACTTGTTTTTAATCAGGTTGTGTCATGAAAGTGGAGGTCCAAGTGATCAACACTAGAAATTATATTTCTCGATGTGGGGGTCAAAGTGACTAGGGAGGTTCGAGTCCCCCATATTGTTAATTCATGATTAAAGAGGTTCAAGTCCCCCATAAATCATTATAAGATCGGGTGCTTAAGTGACCTTGGTTTTAAGTTGGAGGGTTCGAGTCCCCCATGTGCATATATATGAGATTATTCTCCATTATGTGTGGTTACAAAAACTGGGGTCCATCTAGCCTGTGGGTACTATTATATGACAGTTGAGCTACACAATCCAGGTTAGGGTTTTGAATAGCTTGTTAAGACTTTTTCCCTGTCCCAAAATGTGATATATATATATATATATATACATATTCAGGCATTTTATTATATGCATTGGATTTTAGGGATGATTTTTAAATTTTATATCATGTCATTATGGTATCGTTATCCACGAGTTATATGTTAATGTTCACCCCTCTAACTATCTTTGGACATTGTATCCCCATGTGATGCAGGAACTGGCCATACTTCTACTTCTCCTGCTCAATGACTTGGATCCAGGATCAGCTAACGAGTCAAATTTAAGTGGTGAGCTTTCATTCTTCAGAATACCCTATTTCATGATTATGGTTTCCTTTACATTTTTACTATTACTTTAGATTTGGTTTTTGGCTATTGTCGGTGGCATGTCCCAATGCTTTATTGATTGTCTTTTTTGGATCATAGGTTAGATAGTTTTTCTTGGAATATTGTGGCTATTGCGAGGTATTGGTCGATCAGTTGGCCGATCGTCAGTGTTTAGTTATGGACATGCATTTAAAATTTCTTAGACTAGTGAATCCTATCTTTTTATATGTTTGATATTCAGTCGACCATGGGAGTGGTGTATTTGGTTTTCTTATGTATAGATTGATCTTTGGTCTATATAGGACTTGAGATACCCATCCCAGCCAGGCCCTGGTTTGGGTCATGACAAAGGTGGTACCAGAGCCTAGTTTGGTGTCATTAGGTATCCAATAAATTCATGTTGAGTAAAGTCTCTTTTATGGGTGTGTAGCGCACCATACTTATAAAGGAGAGGCTACGAGACATTTAGGAATGTTTCCCTCTCTTTTTTTTCTATTTCAAGCTATATAGTCTAAGGTCTTGAGTCTTTCTAATTCCTATTTTTTCACTTTTCAAATCATGCCTCGCAGATAATATAAAGCTCGTGGAAACACCTCTATCCCACTTGTGGACAATAATGATGGGACACTCTCTGCTTATAGGGTACAGACCTAGTCTAGGGGTCCATTTCCTAATTTCCCTCCTGGAGTTCCACTGGTCTCCTTTAGTCTTCCCCGATCTCCTTAAGTAGATGTGTCGAATGCAGAATTTTGATAGTCTATTCAGATGTTGGCTCAGTTGGTAGCTTCTCAGTCTGAGCGTATAACTTTTGTTACTCTATATTTTGAGGCCACTAGGGTTGGCCAGTTTATGAGGTTGAGCCCTTTTTTGTTCACTAGTGTAAAGGTTGAGAAGGAGCCTTAAGGTTTTATCGATGAGATAGAGAAGATCTTTTGGGTTATTCCTTCTTCTAATATGGAGGGTGTAGAATTTGCATCCTATTAGTTGAAGTATGTAGCATACCAATGGTTAAGGAATGGGAACAGTATAGGAGAGATTATACTGAATCCGCACTATGGAATGATTTCTCTAGTGCTTTTTTGGACAACTTTTCTCCTTAGGTGTTAAGGGAGAAAAAAACAAAAGAAATTATTAATCTAAAGCAAGCCAGAATGACGGTCAAGAAGTATGCATTAAAATTCATTAAGTTATCTCGATATGCTCCCTAGTTAGTATCTAGTATGAGAGCTAAAATAAGGAAATTTGCTTCTGGGTTGTCCCATGACTTGATTTTAGAGAGTAAGGCTACCTTGTAAAATAAGGATATGAACAGTTGTAGATTGGTTGTATATATCCAGAGGTTAATAAAGAGAAAAGAAGCAGGCAGAGATAAGGGCAAGGCAGAACAAAAAGTTTAGATTTTCTAAATAGGGTGGAGTTCAGCAACAAAGAGGTAGTGATGGTCAAAAATAGTATTAGAAGAAGTGGAGGATTTCTGGTTCATAATCTACGACTAGTACTCTTTATCCAAAGCCTTTGGGTGACCGTCGTTCCAAGAATAATAGTGGGTTTCAGGCATATGGTGCCTAATATCAAGCTGGTGAGGCTCAGTCCACTCCACCATATCCTTTTTATAATATTCTGTAGGCAGGTGTACCATGGTTTTTGTGAAGAATAGAGGATCAAGTATTATAAATATGATAAGACTAGTCATTTGCAGAGGAATTGTCCTTCTAAGGTTTCTTCTAGGGAAAACTATAAGAAAGGTGTTGCTTCTACTTCTAGTCAGGTATTGGCCGAAGTCACTTGTATGCTCTTGCTACCCTCTAGGACTCCAAGGCATCTCTCGGTGTCATCACTGGTATGTTACAACTATTCTCTCATGGTGTGTATTGCTCGCTTGATCCATGGTCTACTCTTTATTATGTGACCCAATTTATGGCTATGCATTTTGGTTTTGTCCCCAAGGATATTTCCAATTTCTTTTTCTATATTAACCCTGGTAGGTGACTCTGTGGTTACCAGAAGAGTCTATCAGGTTTATGTGGTATCTGTTGGTGATAGAGAAACTCTGGCAGATCTAATAGAGTTAGACATGGTTGATTTTGATGTCATATTAGGGATGGACTAGTTGTACTCATACTATGACTCTTTACATTGTTGGACCCGTAAGGTAATGTTTAAATTCCCCAATAAATCGATCATTAAGTGTGAAGGGTTTTTTCTAGTGCCTAAGGGAAGGTTCATATCATATCTTGGAGCTCAAAAGATGATTTCCAAGGGATGTTTCCATTATTTGGTCTGGGTTAAAGATTCTAATTTGGAGGGTCCTTCATTGCAATTTTTTCCCGTGTTTAGTGAATTTTATGAGGTTTTTCCTGATGATCTTCCTGGTGTCCCTCAAGGTAGGGAGATTGATTTCAAGATAGTCTTGTTTTAGACACTCATCATATATCTATCCCTCCCAATATAATGGCTCTGGCCAAGTTGAAGAAACATTAGGAATAATTAAAAGACCTCTTTTACAAGGGTTTTATCTGTCGTAGTGTTTCTCTGTGGGGTGATCCTATTTTGTACGTGTATAAAAAGGATTGTTCTTTTTGAATATGCATCAATTACCGTCAGTTAATTAAGGTTACGATGAAGAATAAGTATCCGCTTCCTCAAATTGATGATTTTTTTGACAAGTTTTTAGGTACTAGATATTTCTCTAAGGTTGATCTTAGATTTGGTTATCATCAGCTAAAGATTAGGGAGATGGATATCCCTAAGACTGCCTTCCAAACCCAATATGGTCATTATGAGTTCTCAGTTATGTTTTTTGGTTTGACTAATGCCCCAAGGGCATTCATGGACTTGATGAATAGGGTTTTTCGTCAGTTTCTGGATTTGTTCATCATCATGTTTATATATGTTCTTTCGGTGTATTCCAAGATTGAGGCATATTATGCCAATCACTCTGTATCATGTTACAAACCTTGAAAGATCATCATTTGTATACTATGTTTTCAAACTAAAAATTTAGGTGGAAGGTTGTTACTTTTCTAAGTCATGTCATTTTTAATAAAGGGTTGCTAGTGGATCCATAGAAAGTTGCAATTGTTAAAAAGTGGCATAGTCACATGACTCCAACTGATATCCAGAGCTTCATGGGTTTAGTTGATTACTATAGGAGATTTATGGAGAGTTTCTCGACTATAGCTACCCTATTGACTAAGTTGACCCAGATGAAGGTAAAGTTTTTGTGGTCTAACGCTTGTGAGTGTAGTTTTGAGAAGCTAAAAAATAAGTTGACTTCCACTCTGGTTTTAACTCTGCCTAAAGGTACTGATGGTTTTGTTATCTATTGTGATACATCCTGTGTGAGACTTGGTTGTGTGTTGATGCTGCACAGCAAGGTGGTGGCCTATGCTTCTAGGTAGTTGAAAGTTCATGAGAAGAGTTATCCGACACACGACCTGGAGTTTTTGGATATGGTGTTTGCATTAAATATTTGGCATCACTATTTGTATGGAGTCTATGTATATATCTTTTCTGATCATAAGAGCATGCAATATGCATTCACTAAGAAGAAATTGAATCTCAGGCAAAGGAAGTGGCTTTTGTTGCTGAAAAATTATGACATAAGTCTCCACTATCACCCAAGTAAATCTAATATGGTTGGTGATGCTCTTAGCAAGTTATATATGGGGATTTTAACTCATATGGATGAGGATACGCGTAAATTAGTGAAAGATATTTTCCATTTGGATAGCCTTAGAGTTCGTCTCTTGGACTCTAAGGATAGTGGTATGTTCATTCAAGAGGTGGCAAAGTCATCCCTTATTGCTGAAATAAAGGAGAAACGGGTACTGGATCCTATCTTAATAAAGATTGAGGAAGATGTGGGTTAGTAAAAGGTTGTATCTTTTAAGTCGGTGGTGATGGTATCTTGAGGTACCAAGGTAGATTATTTGTTCCCAATGTAGATGGTTTGAGCGAGAGGATCTTGACTGAGGCTCCTGATTCGAGTTATGTCATTCCTCCTGGTCCAATGAAGATGTACCATGATCTTAAGGTGATTTATTAATGAAACAATATAAAGCGAGATATGGCCATTTTGTGGCTAAATGTATGGTGTGTCAACAAGTGAAGGTTGAGCACTTGAGACACGGTGGATTGACTCAAGAGATTAAGTTAACTGTGTGAAAGTGGGTAGTGATTAATATGGAATTTCTTATTTGTCTTCATTGATCTCAGAACTAGTTTTATTCAATGTAGGTCATCATGGATAGGATGACCAAGTTTTCTCAATTCTTGCCAGTGAGGACTAATTATTCGGCAAAGATTATGCGAAGTTGTTCCTCTAAAATATTGTGAAGTTGTATGGGGCACCTTTTTCTATCATGTAAGATCATGAAACTTTGTACTCATCATACTTTTGGCATTCATTTCAGAGATGTTGAGACTAAGGTGAGCATTGGTACTATTTTCCACACGCAGTCAGACAGGCAAGTCAAAAGGACTATTCAGACATTAGAAGATATTCTTCGAGCTTGCGTGATTAACTATAGTGGTAGTTGAGTTGATCATTTGCCTCTTATAATGTTTGTGTATGATAATATCTACCACTCTAGTATTGGGATGGCTCTGTTTAAGGCATTGCATAGTAGGATTTGTCGGTTTCCTATTAGGTGGTTTAAGATTAGTGAGGCGGAGATATTTAGCTCGAATTTGGTTTACTAAACGATGGAGAAGGCAAAGGTGATTCGAGATAGACTTAAAGATTCCTAAAGTCGCCAAATTCCTATGGGAATGTGAGGCGTAGGGAGTTACAATCTGAGGTTGGTGATTGGGTGTTCTTGAAGGTATCTCCCATGAAGGGAGTAATGCGGTCTGGGAAAAAGGGGAAGCTCAGTCCTCGGTATGTCAGACCATACATGATCTTAAACAGGATTGGTGGTGCTTCATATGAATTGGAGTTTCCCTCCTGTTTAAGCTCCATTTCTCCAGTATTCCATGTGTCAATGTTGAGGAAGTGTATGGGTGATCCATCGCGGATTGTGACTTTAAAGGATATTAGTATTTTAGATTCCTTATCATATAAGGAAATCCCAATTGAAATTTTGGATTGGCAAGTTTGTCAATTTTAGATGAAGGACGTAGCTTCGATAAAGGTTCTATGAAGGAACCACAAGGTTGAATAGGCTACTTGGGAAGCCAAAGGGGACATGAATTCCATGTATCCATGCTTATTTTTTGCTCCGGTTAATCGTGCACAAAGTATGTATTATTCTTAACATCTTTGTTTTCTGACTTTGTTAAATGAAAGATTGATTTCTTTGGCATCTTTATTTTTTTAGTTTGTTAAAGGTATGATTAGAGGTATGTGGAGTCAAGTCGTGCTAGTAATTGCCTTGTCCCATCATTCTAGGACGAATGATCAAAGTGGAGGAGAATTGAAACACCCCAAAATTTGACCCTTGAAAATTTCCTGAGGTTTGAGCTCACTACCTTTGTTTTGAGTTGACCTCCTGAGTCGTAGGGTATCCTAATGATTTGTTGGTATAAGTTGTAATCAAACCAACATGTTTGTGGCTTAATTCTTCTCCAATTACGAGTGGCTCACTAAGAGCAGTAATGAGATATTATGAGTAATTAGGTGTAATCATAGGGTGTCCAGTGTATGTCCCAAATTGGGTTCTGTGTTGGCTACAACTTGACCCTACGAGTAGTAAGGTCTCATTACAATTTGTATCATTGAGTCATCAGAATAACAGTGTAGGTTTCCTTGATGGTACTACCTTGGGTACGACTCATGGTGACGAGTCGTAAAGAGTGGTTATGAGTCAAAGGTTGACTCATAATCACAGGTGGTACTTTTCAGCTTTTAAGTTGACGGCATACTTGACATTTTCCCTCTTAACCAAATAGAACCGCATGACTTATTACCTCTTTTAGAGTGTCAGTAACTCTTAGAAACATCGAAGTAACTCATCAAATACTCTTAAATACTCAAGGTCAAGAACACTTATGGTTTAAAAGGTTGATCAATTAGTGCTATCAAGGGTGGTTTCTCTCCGTACATCTTATTATTATAGACATGTTACTCTTCCCTTATTATAAATTTTGTAAATGCATGTGTTTTAAAGTATTATCCATGTAATGATCATGATGTTTTTGAAGCAAAAGGTTGGGCATTTTTGAATGTTTATGAATTGAACAAACTTTCTCATGATTTGTGATTTCCATGTTTTAAATATGGTTTTGAACTTGTGGGTGCAATGGTATGTTGAATGAAGTAGGGAATTGTGATTTCCCAAACTTGTGAGTTTTGAAGTAGTTATGTCCCCAACCCCATAATGTGAAATTGGTTTTAATTATGAGAACTGTGAGAATTTGTAAACATGACGATACTGACATTGTATGTCTTGATGTGGAACGTTGTTAAATGAATGGGAATTTGAGATACTTGTTTTTAGTTGGAATATATATATATATATATATGTATATATATATGTATATATATATGTATATATATATATATGTATATATATATATATATATGTATATATATATATATGTATATAGATATATGTATATATATATATATTTATGCATTTGATTATGTGTATTGATTTTTGGGGATGATTTTAAATTGTTGATTATGTCATTATGTTTTCCTTATCACCAAGTTACATGCTAGCATTCACCCTCCTAACAGTCTTCAAACGTTGTATCCCCACGCAATGCTGGAACTAGTCATACTTCTACTTCTCTTGCTCAGTGACATGGATGCGGGATCAGCTAGTGATTCAGATTGAAGTGGTGAGCTTCCATTCTTCGAAAGACTCCATTCATGATTATGGGTTCCTTTAAAGTTTTACTATTCTTTGGGTTTGGTTTTTGTCTATTGTCAGAGGCATGTCCCGATACTTTATTGATCTTAAGTTTTGGATCATAGTTTAGAAGGCTTTGTTTGAACTACTGTGGCTATAGGGAGATATCTATTGGTTGGTTGGTCGGTCATCGTTGTGTGGTTATGGACATTCATTTAAACTTTCTTAGACTATTGAAGGCTATCTTGTTATATGTTCAAAAATTTAACTGACCATTGGGTGTAGTGTGTTTTGTTTTGTTAGGTATAGGGGGTGATCTCCGGTCCACTTGATATTGAGATACCCATCACTGCCAGGCCCTAGTTCAGGCTGTGAGACATACTTACACACACACACATATACATATATATATATATATATATATATATTCTGCTTCTCATCGATTATCAATGTAGTTGTATTATTATTTCTTCATCTTCTACCTGTTACTCTATTACTGATTGTTCTAAGTTATGACTTGGCGGACCTATGGGTGGGTTAAAGTAGGTGTCATCATGTAACAACCCACATTTTTGGGCTAGACTTTGAACCATCGTTCATACGCGTGTAAACTATAATCCCATGATTTATATTTGAATTCATGTGTCATGATCATTTTTTGAGTGTTAAGAATGCTTTTGAGGTGAAAAATATTTGTAGGAATCACTTAGAGCAAAGTTGAGCTAAGAGACTTTGATTCGGACAAATCTTTGTATTCGATTATACAAGGGTTTAATTTTAACATCTATAACTTTTAATATACGTGAAATTTTTAAGCTCACGAACAACCAAATGACAGATAATTGAGTTAGTTTTCAAACAATACCAATTTTACCTTAATCTGATACTCGAGCAAAAACTTTAAGCCATTTTTGTGAGACGTAGTGAGGGCGTATAATAATCCCACGCCGCTAGGGTTATTGAAACCAGGATAAAGCGAGCATCGAGGGGGCTACTCCCCTAGGCTAATAGGGATGATGCCTGGTCCATTCCCATGCTGTTTCAACTTCTTAAGTATCAAGGGTCACTTTGGTAATTTTCCCCTTAACCTCAAACATCCAAAGGACGATTCATAGCATCAAAAAAGGCATTATTTGACCATCTTCTTAAAAATTTCTCACGTAAAAATCCTCCCATTTCCCAGTATGAACAAAGTTCAAGTTTTTCTCTCAAGAACATAAGAGTTCAAGTTTCTCAAGTTCAAGAAACCCTCAAGATATCATCTATAACAGTATGTGGAGTTCATCCATGGGTCCCCTTTCACTCATGGGGCCCAAAAACCTTCTTTTCAATTAAAGTATGGAGTTTTCCATTATTATGAATTTGTATATGTTTAAGATGCATTTAAATCATGTTTCACCTTAGTAATTTGACTCAATTCATGTCCTAGTATAATCCCATGAAATAATTGGTTATCTCATATCTCGAGTTTTGATTTACTATGTTGTGTTAAACTGAATTTCATGTCATAATATCAAATTGTCAATTTAGCCATGTAATCATGTTGTTTTCATATGTTTTAAGACATTCCCATGTTCAAGTTCATGATTCCCAAGTTTTTGATGAAATGTCTATGCTTTTGGGTCTTTGAACCATAATCACCTATTACAGTGTTTGAAGTTTGATATCATATTACATACTTATTCAGTGTTGGTGGGTTATGAACACCCGATACCTATGTTTTTTTACATATTTGTGTTTTCAAGTAAAAAATTATTCAGAATCATGATTTTATTCTCATATTCAGATTATCATTTCTATAATGAACTCTCTAGTTTTACTTCAAGTTAAAACACTAGTTTACATGCTCATAGTTACTTCAGATTATGCATCCACTGTCAGCTTTTTAGAATACAATATTTGAACAAATCAGTCATTAGGGGATGCACCGATTCATGATTCCAGTGTCATTCAGTTGGGAGTATGATTTAGCACCGAGTAAACACAAGGATGAGGGATTACCTGCAGTATAGGGTGTGACCCTTAGTATGAATCCATGGGTTACAGAACTACATAGACAATGTAGGTTTGAGATGTCCACCTGCCAGTTTAGGGTTGACAAATATCTCATAAGAGCATTTGCAAGTATATGATGACTCCTTAGTCCTTTGGGACACCAGTTTAGTGGATCCTCATAGACAGTGTTAGTACCCGTAGCACGGTATTGACACCATTCCAACTGGGGTTACAGGTAAGACCTCAATTAGCTCATATTTGGGCATGTTGACTAGATGATACCTCCCACAGTTTTAGTTAATATTCAATGTAATTTTTAGTTTATGTTTTCTTGACTAAGTGTACAGACTTTTCGATATTCAATTATACCAATTTTAGTCTTTTAGAATTATAGATTATCTAAGTGACATAACATATAACAGATATACACTTTGTATTGCATTCTCAGATATTACAGTTTCTATTCAATCATGCTCAGTTATCTCATGTTGTTTAGTACTACTTATTTTATAAAAGTAAAGTTTTAAGAAACTAAGTGTAGTGATTCACTACCTTATTAGATTATATTTGTTATACATGATTTAAGACACTTCAATTTTTAGTTTATCTCAGTATCTTGGTGAATCTACTAACACTTTGAATGTATATTTTTAAGATTTTACCCCTATTCAGTTTTACATATTCCATTCACCCCCACTTACTCAGTACATTCCAAAAGTAATGATCCATATATATGTCTATGTGTATGTGTATATGTATATGTGCTACATTGTCTCATAATGTAGGTACCAGTTATAGCCTATGCATCATAATCAAACAATTGCAGCTTCCAGTCAGCAGGTCATGAGTTCTCATATTTTAGGGACTCCAGTCAGATTTTGTTCCTGTACTATGTTGTATTTTTTATTTTCCATATGAATTGATTAGTGGTAGTTTGAGGCATGTCCCAACTATCCATAGTCAGTATAGTAGAGACTTCATAGATATCAGTCAGAGTCAGTCGTGTAATTTGAGTTCTTTCCTCGATTTTATCAGGTTGAAAATTTTTATCAGTTACATACTTATTCAGACTTCATGATGATTATGTTTCCGCACAGCAGAACTAGCTATTTAATATATTGAATCAGTTGTTGAAGCAGTATGATAGCTTATGGTTTATCTTAGGATCACTTATGGTTCCAAGCATCGTGTTACGACTAGGGGTAGTCCCAGGTCGTGAAAAAATCTATATCCGAGCATGGAGTTCAGGTGTCCTAGGGTGTGTATTAAGTCGTGTCTAGTAAAGTCTTGTGAAAAGGTACAGAGATGTCTATACTTTTCTTTGAGATACTATAGGGTATTTATGAAATTTTTCCCTTCTTTCATGTCTCAGATCGTGCAGTAATAGTGTTCTCTAGGGAACTTATGTAGATTGTTATGTGAGTCTATTCATACCAACTATGCCTAATCTTGAGGAAATAGGAATAGCGCAGCATAAATCCTTATAGACAGAGTTTTCTTAGACAATCCCTACAGACATCTAATGGATTGCACACAGGCTAGAAAGTATACCAGCAGTGCTATTAAATTTTGAAGTTTGAAAGATTTTATTTATGGTCATGAGAATTATGCACTATTCCAAAGTCAGATGTGCTTTCAGATCCCTTATCGGAATCCTTTTCTATCATATAATCTAGAGTTAGAAGCATGAACCCAGAAGTTTACCAATAGTAGAGTTGGGATAGTATAATATGGATTAAATAGATTATGTATCCATGGGGCTAGTTGTGTGGAAATTGAATCAGTAAGCTTGAAGCAGTGTATGGAAGAATATATATATGCTGATTTAAATTATATGTTATTGATATTGGGTATGTTGGTGTGATGGTAATTCTCATGGTTTAGGGAGAATCTAAGTTTAGAGATGTGATATTAGTAGGCTATGATAGAAGTCATTATGGTTCATTAAAGTTTTGGGGATATCCATGTTAATGTTAGAATTTAAGTTTGTATCTTTGATGATTGAGCAAATCGAAAGAATAGCTTAAATTCTTGATAGTGTGAGCTCAGTTTTTGGTGTTACCCATAAAAATTCTAAGTTAGTCAGCATTTAAGCTATTGTATGATGATTGTTGGGACTATAAAAAGTTAAGAGTTCTATCTCAGAAGAAAGTATTAGCATTCGATTTTACATTATCAGATGTAGTCCTTCAAGGTGAGATTATTATCTATGCGTGTTGTTATATCAGTTCAGTTTGGAATTTATTAAGGGGCCCAAAGACTTATAATGATAGCTTAAAGCTAAGAGGGAGATGATAGAACAAGTAACCAAGTCAGGCTCTCAAATTCTAGTAGTGATGCCAATGTGTTATAGAACAGTAGTAAGAGATGATAGAACAAGTAACCAAGTCAGGATCTCATCTCCATGATCATAGTTCATATTTATGCACATTATAAAGAATCATGTACGCTTCCAGTTCCTTGTATGAGGAGTTCCAGTTCACTCAGCATTATGAATCATATTCAATAAATCATTAACTCTAAGCTCAGGTTATGCACCTCATGACTCATGTACTCATGCTTTATAGAATGTTCAGATCCAGGTACTCATGGTACACTTTTAATGATCAGTAAATTCAAATTATGTCATGTATGTTCCCGGTTTAGCTCTGTTCGATCAATTCATTCTTTTGATACTCTTTTCCTCAGGCCTTAGTTAAGTGTCCAAGTTATGCATAGTATTTTTTCTTGTTTTAGGTCCTCATGTTCTAACCTTTTAGTGACCTCTCATTATGTAATGATAGTGGCGATGAGTGATTGTTTAGATGGGAGAGATAAAATATTCCTTGTTAAATAAAAGATTATATCATGCTTTTTGTATCTAAGCTATAGGGTTGAAGGAAGATTGAAGTTAAGCTTTTTGTATATGTCATGGTTAGTTGAGATTTCCATTTGTGTCTTCTTAAGAATAGTGCAAGAAAGTTGTTATTGATAGGGGTTTAGAAAATAAGAGAAAAATGCTTTTGTAGTTGTTTTCCTAGAAGTTCATGTGTGGTTATTAAGATAGGATTGAACGTCATGTTGGTGTATAAGTGGATAAATGCATTATATGTAAGTGAATTCCTAGTAAGGAGTTGAATTTAGTTGTTAAAGTGGTAAGAAGAATTATTATGTAGATGAGGAATGGTGAAAATGCATGGGGTAATGAATTCATGGTTTAGACTAGTATCATAGTCTTATGTGTGCACTTTGTAGATTCGAGTAGGCTTGATCATAGTGAGAGAATTCAGTTCATCTCAGACTTTAGTAGATAGAGTTATCAATGCCCATGTAAATATTTTAAGTAGCCTCAAGTGAAGTGCAGTTTTGAAGTGGAACATATACTTGAGTATAAGCTTTCAGTATTTCAGTCTATATAGATAGCAATCCAGTCTAGTAGTCCGATAGACAAATTCCTATGGTTTTCTATATTTCCATCTAGTCATACTATCCGGAGTCTTATGAATATGGCTATTCCAAGAGGTAATTTTGTTTGAATCCAGGTAATTTGTGAATTTAGCTCAGTTCATGCATCATGTATCAATTTTAGATTCTAGATATCCAGTCATGATTCAATCTGTAAGTTCCTCACGCATCATCTCAGTCTTTCCTTAGTATTTCAGCCAAGTCAGTATCATTCGAGGGAAAAAATATCCCAAGGGGGAGATGTATTGTAATACCCCAAGTATTAATGTCCTAGACCTTTCATCCTTTCTTTACGAAACAAGATCTGTCTTGAAGTAATGGTTACTCAGAAGTAGACTCTCTCATTTCTATCTCAGCCTTATAACCATTTTTATGTCATTGCATGTATTTATGAAATTAGTTCAGTTTATGTATCATGCTCAAACTCAGTTATTCAATTATGTTCCAAGTCATGCATATTCAGAATATGATCTCAGTTGTCTTAGTACTCTCATTCTAAGTAGTCTTATTTGAGGACGAATGATTACAAAAGGGAGATAAAGTAACACCCCACATTTTTTGTCAAGACTTTCAATCGTCGTTCCTACATGTGTAAACTCTAATCCCATGATCTATGTCTGAATTCAGACATCATTATTATTTTCCTAGTGTTAAGAATGCTTTTGAGGTAAAAAAATGTTCGTAGCAATCACTTAGAGCGAAGTTGAGCTAAGAGACTTTGATTCGGACAAATCTTTGTATTTGATTCTATAAGGGTCTACTTTGAATGTGTATGACTTTTAATATACAATGAATTTTTAAGCTCAAGACCCACCAAATGATATATAATTGAGTTAGGTTTCCAAGTATGCCAATTTTTCCTTAATACGATACTCGAGTAAAAAGTTATAGCCTTTTTCATGAGAGGAAGTGAGGGCACGCGATAAGCCCTAGCTGTCTGAGTTATTGCACCAGGGATAAAGTGGGCTTCGCGGGGAGTACTCCCCAAGGCAAATGGGTATGACGCCTGGTCCATTCCCACATTTTTTCAACTTTATAAGGGTCATGGGGCACTATTGTCCTTTCCCATCAACCCCAAATGTCCAAAGGACGATTTATAACATCCAAAAAGGACATTATTTTCCCATCTTCTTCAAAACTTTTCACATAAAACCCTCCTTTTTCCCACCGTCAACATAGTTTAAGATTTTCTATCAAGAACATAAGAGTTCAGGTTTCCCAAGTGCAATAAATCATCTATTAAGGTATGTGGGAGTTCATCCATGAGTCCCCTTTCACTCATGGAGTCCAAAAACCTTCTCTTCAATTAAAGTATGGATTCTTTCATTATTATGAAGTTGTATATGTTCAAGATGCATTTAAATCATGTTTCTCCATAGTAATTTGACTTAATTCATGTCCTAGAATGATCCCATGAAAATATAGGTTATCTCATGTCTCAAGTTTCAATTTCCCATGTTGTCTTCAATTGAATTTCATGTCATGATATCAAATTGTGAATTTAGCCATGTAATTATGTTCTTTTCATATGTTTTAAGACATTCCATGTTCAAGTCCATGATTCCCAAGTGTTTGATGAAATATCTATGATTTTTGGTCTTTGAACCATAATCACTTATTACATTATTTCTTGTTTGATATCGTATTATATACTAATTTAGTGCTAGTGGGATATTAGCAACTAATAACTATGTGTTTTTACAGATTTGCATTTTCAAGTAACAAGTCAGTCAGAATCATGATTTTATTCCCATGTTTAGATTATCATTTTTATAATGAAATCTCAAAATGTACTTCAAGTTAAAAGCATCAGTTTACATATTCATAGTTACTTCACATTATACGTGCATTGTTAGTTTTTAGAATACCATGTTTGAGCATATCAGTCATTAGTGCATGCACCAGTTTATTATTCTAGTGTCATTTAGTTGAGAGTAGGATTTAGCATCGAGCAAAACTTGGGATGAAGGACGACCTACCATTATAGAGTGTGACCCTTAGTAGCAATCCCTGAGTTACAGAACTACGTAGGCAGCGTAGGTTTGAGATATCGACCTACCATTTTGGGGTTGACATATATTGCATGAGAGAACCTGCCAGTATAGGGTAACTCTTTAGTCCTTTAGGACGTCAGTTTAGTGGATCCAAAAAGCTAGTGTTAGTACTCATGGCACGGTAGTGACACCCTTCCAACTGGGGTTACAGGTTGAACCCCGATTAGGTCATATTGAGGCATGTCAGTTAGATGATACCTCCCACAGTTTCAGTTAATCTTCAGTGTAGATTTAGTTCATGTTTTCTTGTCTAAGTGTACAAACTTTCAGATAGTTAGTTATACAAATTTCAGTCTTTTAGAATTTCAGATTGTCTCAGTGATATAACAAATATATACCTAGTCTTCCGTTCTAAGATACTATAGTTTTCACGCATTCATGCTCAGTTATCTTATGTTGTTCTGTTACTCTTTACCTCATATGCATAGTACTCAATAGTTTTAGTCCAGTTATTTAGACTAAGTACAGTTCAGCCTTACATGATCGGTATTCAGATATCAGTTAATCAGTATCTGGTTATCAGTTAATCAGTATTCGAATACCAGTTATTCAGTATTCAGCCATCAGTTATTTACTATTTAGTTATCAGTCATTCAGTTAATCTGATCAGCTTAGTATATGCTTTGTTTGGTTTTATTATGTTATACACATCCGTTCTTAATATAATTGTATATTCATATCCTTGAGTTATGCCAGTTTCCATCACATAGTTTCAGACCCAGTATTCATACAGTATCCATGTTTTACTGTTTTCAAGCTTCAGCATTACTTATACTATAAAAGTAATGTTTTAAGAAACTAAGTGTTGTGATTCACTAGATTATCAGATTATATTTGTGACGCATATTTTAAGATACTTCAGCTTTCAGTTTATCTCAGTCCCTTGCTAAGTCTACTAATACTTAGCATGCATGTTTTTAAGATTTTGCCCCTATTCAGTATTACATATTGCATTCACCAATACTTACTCAATACATTCCAGAAGTACTGATCCACATATATGTCTATGTGCTACATTATCTCATAATATAGGTACCAGTTATATCCTACGTATCATAATTAGAAAGTTGCAGCTTCCAGCTAGCAAGTGATGAGTTCTTCTATTTCAGTAATTCCAGCCAGATTAAGTCCCTGTACTGTGTTGTATGTTTTATTTTTCATATGTATTGATTAGTGGTAGTTGGAGTCATGTCCCAGCTATCCATAGTCAGTATAGTAGAGGCTTCATAGATATTTCTTTGAGTCAGTCATATAATTTGAGTTATTTCCTTAGTTCTATCAGATTGAAAATGTTTATTAGTTACATACTTATTTAGATTTTATTATGATTATGCTTCTGCACAGCAAGACTAGCAATTTAATACATTGAATCACTTGCTCAAGTAGTATGTCAGCTCATGGGTTAGCTTGGCACCACTTGTGGTTTCAAGCTTCGTGTTACGACTAGGGGGTAGTCTCAGGTCATGACACATCATGACCTGAGAAATTGGTCCGTGACATAAAAATAACTACTATCTATAACCATTAGCGGTTACACTTATCCCTCCTCTTTAGGTTGATGCTATTTTCTTTTTGAAATTATTTTTTTAATCTCTTCTTAAAATTAAAAAATAATTCAACTTAATTCTTATTTATCCTCAATAATAAGTTTTACTAACTCCAAATATTTTGTAAATTATTGTCTACTTTCAAATGCACATGAAAACATAAGTGATCGACAAGTAATAAAATAATAAAATCAAAATATGGTCACATAGATATGTGTGTTAAAATATTATCTAAGAACTAATTATCCAATAATTTTTCCATAGTAGTTTTGGATTACCAAATGCTCCAAAATAGTTGTGAAATCATTAGATCAAGAAAGCAATCAAACAACACATTTAGGGAAACATGGGCTGAAATCAGTGAGACAAGTATTTTTGGAGGTTATCTTTTAGCCAACAATCTTTTTTAGTTCTCCACTTTAGTTTATTAATTAAATTGTCTAGTTTATTATTTAACATGATTCATATTACTCATAAGAATCTCTCAAATTTTTATATGTCTATTCATGTTAATGTAATGCTTTATCTCTAAGGAGTAAGAATTAATAAGATCAAATCAAGAAAGACAACTATGAGTGTATGGGGAGCGTATTGAGTATGTTATTAGATCCAAACCCATGAATTTAGATATACCTTGGTGTAAAGCTCAAGATGTGAGTAGATCCTTTTATTAGTAATTTGGACTCTTTGTTTCTTCTGATTAAAATAAAAAATGTTAAGATTTGAATAGAGGAAGTGTGTTGAGATAAAAGTATAATCATAAGGGAACTCTAGAACGAAGGTATGCTGGAAGCTTTCTCACATCCTTTGTAGTCAAATCTGATGACAGACTTTGGCGACCGACTGAGTTTTCGCACAAGATCACCTATGGTCACATAATATAAAATTATAATCTAAGGAACTCTAACATTGATTTGTCTTGGAAGTTTTCTCACATTCTTTGTAGTCAAATCTAATGATACGCTTTGGCCACCAATTTAGTTTTCTCACAAGCTCGCCTAAGGTTCAACTTCAAATAAGTGTGTCTACTAATATATGAAGAAGTGTATAGTACAGTACCATCTAATTGAGGTATTTGATCTTAGTTTCTTATGCATCAAATTGTTCATCATCTAAATTTTTCTACTAGGAGATATGATCATTTACTAACTAAAAGGTCAGATTATAATGTGGTGAACTTATCAATATACGCCACATATAATAATTTGTGGTTCACATATAAATAGAATTTAGGCCCAAATATTTCAAGAAATTCTATCTTAGCATGCGTTAGTACTGTTGCATCATATAATGATACAACCAGCATATCGGACGCAGATGGACCATGAGATTTATTAAAATAGGGTTTCCCAAAAAATTTCATTCTTTCAAGACGTTGGTTGGTTTTATGACCTCTCTTTAACCCCCAACATCAAGATAGTTTTTTCCAATTACTTATAAGTGATTCTAAACACTCCTAATAAATAATTATGATTTGTTAAAAAATTCTACACTACAATGCTAGAGTTTTCAAGAAAATCCTATCTCAAGAATCTATCGTTGAAATTGAGCATTCTAACTCAAATTTTGAGTTTTTCTCTCATTGTTTGATTTCTATTAAGGTATAATGACTATCTTATGTGTGGAAACATCTTCATTCTTCTTCATGCTATATATTTTGTTTAAAATGCATGAAATTCTCCTCTATGCTATAATTAGGGTTAATGTTAATAGGTGTGATATTTTTCATGTAAATTCAACATGAATCCCATGAACTCCAGTAAATTCTTTGTGTGTTAATTATTTTTTATTCCATGATCATTAAGAATCTTTGTATGAAAACTATCAATCATGTGTTTTTTTCTAAAGAGAGAATTCTTCCATATTTTTTAATAAACTATGAATACAATATAATTGAAGAACTGGGATTTATGAGCTTATGGAGATAAAAGAATGATTATGAGTTAGTATCGGTATTTAATCAAATAAGTAGTATTGATAAATATAAGCTATTATTTCATGAAGCTACATATACGAAAGTAGGATA
This sequence comes from Capsicum baccatum var. pendulum, assembly GCA_030864225.1. Taxonomy (NCBI): domain Eukaryota; kingdom Viridiplantae; phylum Streptophyta; class Magnoliopsida; order Solanales; family Solanaceae; genus Capsicum; species Capsicum baccatum. Next base: position 26,191 of record JAQZCD010000034.1, on the reverse strand, counting down.
TGCATCCTTCTGTTGGTTCTGGTGAATCCTATATTCTTAGGCAAAAACTAATTACTATGGATCCTTCCTAGAAAATATATTACGTATGATTCATATCCCTACAAGGTATGAGATTACTTAGAATGTCATATAAATTTCTAAATCAATGTGCTTACGTGTTGGTTTATTTCATTTAAACTAAGAACCTCCCATAGAAAAACTAGTGATTGTCAAAATATGAATATGATAATGTCAACTTATTGATTTTGAATCTTTAATTCTTTCTAGGCTATTATTATGATTCTTCATCACCTTGTTTTATACTTTAGTTATATTCATGTTTCATTCTTCCATGTTACATATAGTATAATTTTCTATGTACTTATGACCTTTTTTATGGGGAGTGTTGCATTTTATATAATCAAGAATTAGGTACATAGGCAAATGATTGAGTAGATGATTAGGTTCTACAGATTCTACTTTTGGTAAGCCCCACTTACCTTGGGAACTAGTCTTTATAGATGTTTTATTAATCATTTCCAAACATTAGAGATAAATCAAGCCAAGAAATATGAATTTATTATGCTTAGCCAAAGAGCCATGAGTTTGAGGGATTACAGCCGCAAGTTCGCACAACTATCTTGAAATGCTCCAAAGTTAATTTTCTAATATGTGGCAAGGATTTTCTTTGTGTATAGGTGATTAGTTGATAATTTATGTCTCATTTAGCATCAACTGTATAGGAATAGTTGTCTTAAACACCAAGTTATATTGAATCATATGCTATTTTTCTTGGATGTATGTGATGAAGTAAAGAAAACTACAAAGTCTGATGTAGTTTTCACAAGTCATCACAATATTTCACAATTGGATAGATTAGAAGAACTTCTCAAGCCACCTTTACATAAGGTTGTATTAAGTTTATGGATTAAATATGTGTTTTGCGATCATGTTGTACCATTGCATATGTGGATAGTACGTGGAAGTAACCAAAAAACTTGAAGTCACTTTTTCGAGCTTAGACAAAGCTTTGCAATTTGCATCATAGTTATATATGCTCGACAGATGTCGCATTTCTGTCCTCTGGGGAAAATTTACATTTCTCGTGCTCAAAACCTTAGGAATATAAATGTAGGATTTTGATTTTAGAATATTCAGTTTGTTATTTTTGAGAATATTCTTACTTAGTGAACAAGTAATTTGGGTTTTTGTGACGAACATACTTTGGATTTCTCATGTATATTTTGGGTTCTTCTTTGGGTGATTAATATATGAATGATTTAGCATATAAATTTGGTTTATTATCTTTTACTTGGATTATGAGTAGCTAAAGTCCCATATCTAGGGGTGTGAAATGGAGGGTCAATATTTGTAGTTGGCTAGTATTGATTTCTTCGATTATTAACTACTACTTATGGGTCTAGTAGATTCTTCATGACTTAATAGAAATTTGGATTTGCAAACCCTAATTATGCTTCAATGCTTATCTTTCTTGAGAAAGAGGATAAGAATTGATGGAGAAACTACTAGCAAGTACTTGAATTATTTAATTAATAGTTGTTTTTGATAATAGAATAACTAACTTGAGAGTATAAATTGGGTAAATTGTACACACCTTGGGATTTATAAAACCCAAGGTGAAATGGCTTTGTTCATTGAGAAATTGTAAGGTTTATCCAAAATCTATCTTGCTGATACACCCAAATTACAACTCTATTACAAGAGTGTAAGCGGTCGCTGTAAAATATAGAACCCAACTGTATTGGGTGTCGAATCCCACAGGGAATACTGTGTTCACTAAGTATTGTGGTTGTTATTAGACTGTTCATCAAAGGTTCCAGAATAAAGGAGGTTTTGATCCAAGTATAAAATAATAGTTTCAGTGTAACAATGAAGCAATATGTGTAATAATAGTTGAATATAGAGAAGAACAAGCTAGGGTTATGTCCACCTTGTAATTTTTTAATATCTTCTAACTATAGGTGTTAAGAATTCATACATGGATGCACTTATAGAGAAACGTATTCAGATTCTCAATCTAGGTGTTTCTCAACCATCAAGAATTAATTCACTTTAGTTCTCTCAATGTAAAAGTGTTTAATCAATTATACGAAATCTTCAAGTTGTTAATCCTGTTAAGGCATTAACATGTGAAATAGAGGTTGGAAACCCTATTTTCCTGTCACTACTTTCTTTTCCAAACATTAACCTTTATGTCGAACAAGTTATGTTTCAATGGCACATTCTCTATGTTTCCAACCACGAGAATTCAAGCATAATGAAGAAAGTATGATATAAGTAAATCAATGCATAATGAATTCAAACCCATATAAATAAATTGTATGCTATAGGGTTTCCATGACCCTAACCAATGAACTTAGCTACTCATGGACAAAACGAAAATCATCATAATTATATCAATCATACCAAAAACTAAAAGATGATCTTGTTGTGAGAATAGTGAAAACAAGAGAAAAAATATTTTTCTCCCACTCTCAAGCTAAGCTGCCCTCTCTTCCCTTCAAAAACTAATACAAAATAATCAATAATCTAATAAAAATTTAGCATCAACTCTTTTAATAATCTCTTCTCTCATAATTTCCTTCTAAATCCCCAAACTAATTATAACTGACACATTAGTCTTGAACATAGTTTCTTGACATCACATTTGATCCAACAAGCAACTTTTCCTCTTATGTGATTTGTCATCCGCAAACCACAGCCCCATCATGTATTTATCTACCACATTAACACCTGAAATCATGATAATCACATAGGTTAGCTCAATTACATCAAAGTAGAGTAAAACATAAGAAACTAAGCACTTTTGTTCTCAAAACTTATCTAGAATATGGGTAAGTTATGGTGCTTAGGCGTAGAAATACACCCAAGATCAATACCCTACACTTAAAGCTTTGTTCATCCTTGAACAAATTATTCAGTTACACATTCACAAGATTTAAAACCCAAAAAGGAAACACAAGACGCTTAAATAGGCTCACACAGTGAATATGAAACAAGCCGTAGATTCATGAACCATTACTGAAGACCACCTATCCTCAAGAATAGACTCATCAAGTTGGAAAATACATGAATACCATTTAAGGAAATAAATCATATAAATTACCTAACTGTTCATCAAACATGTTCCCTCACAACAAAAGAATTACCTATTATCGCACACAATAATTCAATTTCCAGCACAATGGGTTAGAAGAATCAAGTTGCGCTCACTCTCACAAAGAATTCTCAAATTACAAATGATAATCATATGCTTTCCCTTAGTGTAGTGCTCTACTTATATCAGAATATTAAGATTGGGGTCATATAGGTCTTTACGGGTTGTAATGTAGGCTAAGGGATGGGTAGGAACTATTCTGGCCAGTAATAGTGACTATCTTCCCTAAGCGCTTTAATACACTACATTAGACAATGAATACTAACCTCTAACAACCGATTTTCAACTCTACCAACTTCATACATCAGCTTTCTTTCACCCCATTTCAAGGATCACTCACATAACTTATGGCGGGAGTATTTACCATTTTCACACCATATCATTCTGAACAACTTTTTATGCCTTTTCCCTATTTTTATTTTTCTCTTTTTTTATATATATATCTCACTCCAAACAAATCATATCAGATTCACACCAAAAACTATTACTTTAGGGCTTCATTTTAACCTTTTTCTCCTTCAATTTACAACTCCTCACTAAACAAAATTTATACTAAAGCTCTTAGGAGATTTAGATCAAGTTAAGGTTAATCAAGAAAGGATTAGGCTGCACATGAAGTTACCAAAGAACAAGCTAAAGACTCAATGGGGCTGGCTAAGATTATGCACAAATATGGTTCAAAAGAGTTTATGAAAAATGGCTATCAAAGAAGTGCCTAACTCATCTCCTAAACTCACATTCTTTATTTTATTTTGCACATACACCAGGGAAGTTCTAGTATCAATTGTAACAAGGAATATGCTAATACCTTCACACGCACATGGCACATGCTTAACTTCAAAAAAGGATCATTATAGACTCTTAACCAAACAGCTATACAATCACCACATGAGTCATAAACTAGAACTTAGGCATCTTAACAGTAAAGCTTCATCACATGCTTATATTATGGTGTGGCCCACTAAAACAAATTACATTCACTTGTTAGGTCCTACACATGATTAATTTTGTCTTAAGACGGTCGTTATCCATCCATCATCAAGAAAAACACCTAACTATAACTTAAAAAAACTAACATATACACAGAAACAAAACAACTGCATTAAACTAAAAAATTCAAAATGGCAAAATAAAATGAACTAAAGAGAAGACAAAATAGTAAGAAATCTAGAAACACTTTTAGCCACCCCACACTTTAAACAAAACACTGCCCCCAATACAAAGACATAAATAAGAACATGGCGAGTAGGAATCTTCTTCCACATCAGGGGTCATGCCACCTGTATCAGAATCATCATCAGAGACCTCCTTACTAGAGTCATCCTCCATGTGAGAATCTAACAGTCGACGATCCTCATCCATTGGTATATCATCATCCAATGGTTCTTCAAATGTAGTCTCCGCTCTACACATAGCTCTAGCATGGTCATTAAGTGGGTAGTCATAATTCAGTTATCGCAGCTCTGCATCAGTAGGCACAAGGCCTTCATTTATCATCGTGGGCTTCGTCATGCCATAAAGATGGCAGAAGAAGCTCTCAGCTTGTGTGTGAAATTCAACAGTGGTAAGATTTATGCCTTGGCTGGTCTTTGGATCCTTCACCTTTGTGACATCCACTCTCTTTGGGTTCTGAGACAACTTGTGATCCGCTGGATCTACTTTAATGTTTTCCTTTTTTAAAATAACAGTCAGCAAGCTTCCAAAAATGAATGGTGTCCTATTTTGCATTCTTGATTTTCACATAGAAGAGCGTATCACTGCACCAATGTTGATAGAAACATCAGTCATCAAAGAATAGACTAAACATACCTGATGGTGAGAGACCTTGGTGAACTGCTTTCCCAGAATCAAGGTAGTGTTAACTATCCTTAGCCAGATGCGAGCTTCTCTATTTAGGAAAGCATATGGGAATGTGTTATGGCAGTCGTTGTCCTTGTGATGGAAACATCGAGCCATAGACCTTGATCCGCACAAAGTGTTCCTGATGGCTCTATAGAGAGGTCTGCTGTACAATTCCTTTAACCTGGAGTGATCCACATTTGGAGTGCCCAAGAAAGAGTAGAAAAAGTAGGCTGTCAAATGTAAGATTTGTCCTCGAATTTTCAGCTTACTCCCGCTAGTCTTTGGGGACCAATTAGCATAAAACTCCCGAGTCCAATCTAGAATTCACTCACCCATATCTTGGAAGATGAAGTCAAGTTTCAATTCTGTGATCCTAGCCATAATACGAGGGAACTGCCTCGCTAAACTTTCCTTTTGAATCTGCTCTAGTTGCATATATCTATTAACTTTATTATTCTTGTACCACTCTTGACCATCCTCCTCTGAGACCCATTTAAAACCAAAAGTGCATCGAGACACTTGAAGAGAGAAAGAGGTAGCTTTCTCCTTTCTTGCTATTTTCTGTCCTTTCTGAGATGCGAATGCTTTATATTTGCCCTAGTTTTCTTTGGGATCCATATCACTTGAGTGCATCATAAAATCATGTCATCCACGTATAACAAAACTCACTACAATTAAGAAGAGGATAGTGAAATCACCACCTCACACTTAGTTTGTTAGCATAGCCCAATTAAGTGGTGTTGTCGGGTACTCAGACTTCACCGACATACACTTTGATCTAAGGATTTAACATTATTTACACATATTTAACATATGTACAACTCACATGGTGGCATTTATTTTTTCTTTTTCAACTCAAAATTTCATTTCATCAACCCCCAGAACGCATAAAAGAATTTCAATTCAACTTTTCACATGGCATAACATAATTATTTCACCAAATCAATTCTTTCACCACACCAATTTCACAAATTTTATTTCAATAAAGCCATTGTTGAATAAAATTATCCTTTACACCTTCCCCAATCTTGATACATAGGTATCATGACATTCCTACACTTCTATCAACATCATGCCCAACAAAATAAGATGGATTCTACAACTCAATACCCAAGATACATAATGACTCATACAAAACCACCAACTACAAATTCAAAGGTCCAATAAAAATTCACAACAATGGTGGTTTCTACAATAATAGTGTTCCTCATCCAATATAGTTTCACAACCACTTTTACAAAGCTATGGTAAGAGTTTAATCTATAATCATCAAGAAATCAATTAACTATAGCAATAAAGTCACAATATCTACGAATTACAAAAGAAAAACTTACCTTAAAGAAGAAGGATTGAAGAAACAAAGAAAGAATTCTAGAGATTTTAAGCAAACAAGAAGCTTGAAAGTCAGAGGATGTTGAGATAACAATTGTTTTTCACGGCTTTGGGGCAAAATAAGAGTGAATTTGAGCATTTAGGATGTTATAGGTATTTAAAGGATGAAATTCGAGTCAGGTTGACCCAATAAAAAGTCGAATTTATGCTAAAAATAGAAGGGTGTGCTGCGCACAGCGTATCGCACAAGTTTAAGAGTGTGTCGCATTAGGCATAGCATAATTGAGATAGTGAGCATATGCATTATGGTGTGCGGCGCTCATGCTATCGCTCAAGTATAAGTATGTGATGCACAGGTTATCTCACAAGTTGAAGTGTGCGGCACATAAGGAATTGCAAAGTTGAGGCAGTGAGTATGTGCGAGGGATTGTGCGACGCACATGTTATCATGCAACTTGAAATGTGCGGCGCATGGTATCGTATAGTTGACGCAGTGAGAATGTGCAGAGTCTTGGGCGGCACACATGTTATTGCACAACATGATGTGAGCGGAGCATAAGTAATCGCCTACATCAAGGTGTGCGGTGCACATGATACCACCCATTTTTGCCTATGTGATGCACTATACTTAGGCTAATTGGACGTCATACACTCCATTCTCTATATAAGGCCTAACTTGAGTCACAATTCTAACACGAATCATGAATAGAGCCTTACATTTTGAACACTCCAACTTACCTATGGGGATTTCGACACTCCTAAACTTACCACCTTTGGCATGGCACACATTTAACCTGAGTTTCAAACTTACCACCTCTTTAGTTCTTCAATCACCTACACTTAATCAAAAACAATTAAAATTATTAGAAGGGTGGGTTGCCTCCCACCTAGCGCCTTAGTTTTGGTCGTGGCTCGACTCTTGTTTTTATATTTTTATGTTGCATGTAAAAATCAAAGTAATATCATAGGTTGCCTCTCATATAGTGCCTGATTTATTGTCGCGGTACGACTCGGTTATCTTGATTACTCAGACATCATCAAGATAGATAGTAGAAATACTTTTTATCGAGTCTTTTGGACCGATATAAAGTTTGACTCATTGACCGTTGACCTTGAAGATACTTCCGTCTTCATTTTTAAGTTCCACTACTCCAGATGAGTAGACTTGACTAACTTTAAATGGGCCTGACAACTTGGACTTAAGTTTACCTGGGAATAATTTGAGCCTGCAGTTGAACAGAAGCACCAAGTTGACTTTCTGGAAGTCTCATTTTTAAATCCTTCGATCATGATACTTCTTCATCTTCTCCTTGTAGAAGTCTGCTCTTTCATAAGCCTCGATACAGAATTCATCCATCTCATTCAATTGCCTCAGTCTTAGCTCCGTTGCCCCCTTCCAATCTAGATTTAATCTTTTGAGTGCCCATAAAGCCTTCTGCTCCAACTAGATTGGTAAATGACATGCTTTACCATAGACTAGCTGATATGGCAACATACCAATTGGTGTCTTGAAAGCAGTATGATACGACCACAAATCATCATTGAGCTTTCAAGACCAATCTTGCCTACTAGCGTTCACTGTTTTAGCTAAAATGGTCTTAATTTCCCGATTCAATACCTCTACTAGCCCACTAGTTTGTGGGTGATATGGGGTCGCCACCCTATGCTTGTTTACCCCATATTTTGCCAAAACCGCTCAAAACACTATTGAACAAATGAGATCCTTCGTCACTTATAATAGTACGTGGTACTCAAAAGTGAGAGAAGATGTGCTTTTTGAGAAACGCAACAACTCTCTTTCCTTCATTATCAGACAAAGAAATGGCTTCGACCCATTTTGATACATAATCCACAACAACTAGAATGTACTTCATCCCGTAAGAGCATAAATAAGGGCCCATAAAATCGATGCCCCAGCCATCAAACAATTCTACTTCAAGCATATTAGACAAAGGCATCTCATGCCTCTTGGAGATCGACCCCTGCCTCTGACATTGGTCACACTTTAGCACAAACTCATGAGCATCCTTGAATAATGTTGGCCAATAGTAGCCACTTTGAAACACCTTTCTATCAGTCCTGACACCTGCATGGTGACCTCTAACTGGGGAAGAATAACATGCTTTCAAAATACATAATACATCCACCTCTATCACACATCTCCTTATAATATTATCAGAACATCGCCGAAAAAAATACAGCTCATCCCAGAAGTAGCGCGTCACATCATGAAGGAATTTCTTTCATTGATAGAAAGAAAGATTTTCTAGAATTCACTCAAAACATAGTTTGCAAAATTAGTGCACCAAGGCATTTTCTCTATAGGAGCAGCCAAAATCTCCTCATCAAGAAATGCATCATTTATCTCTATTTTATCACTAATAGCTTACTCACCTACCATCCAAGATAGGTGATCCACAACTTGTTTTTCACAACCCTTCCTATCATTGACTTCAAAGTCAAATTCTTGGAAAAGAAACACCCATCTAATCAACCTTAGTTTAGCATCTTTCATAGACATCAAATACCTCTAGGTTCGTGGTCAATATGAACCATCACCTTAATTCCGAGTAGGTAAGCCCTAAATTTCTTAAAAGAATAGACTACAGTAAGAAGCTCCTAATCGGTGATAATGTAGTTATTTTAAGCTCCATTTAGCGCTTTGCTAGCATAATAGATTGGATGAAATAATTTGTCCTTCTTTTGTCCCAACACATCCCCAAGGTCAACACCGCTTGGGTCACATATGATCTTAAATAGTTTTGACCAGTCTGGTGCAAAAATAATAGGGGCCTCAACCAGCTTCTTTGTAAGCCATTCAAATTCCTTCAAGCAATCAGCATCAAAGGAGAACTTAGCTTCCTTCTCCAAAAGTTTCCAAAGTGGATTTGCAACCTTTGAGAAGTCCCTTATAAACCTTCAGTAATAACCATCATGCCTAAGGAAACTACACACGCCCTTCACTGAGATGGGAGGTGGTAGTTTCTCTATAACTTCAACCTTGGCTCTATAAACCTCTATCCATTTTTCTAAAATTTTATGCCCCAGAACAATGCCCTCCTTCACCATGATGTGGCATTTTTCCTAATTGATCACCAAATTGAATTCTATGTACCATTGTAGAGCTCTACTCAAGTTCTCCAAGCACATCTCAAACGAATCTCCAACCATAAAAAAATCATCCATCAACACCTCCAGGGTGTCCTCCACCATATCTGAGAAAATATATATCATACACCTTTGGAAAGCAGCTGGTACATTACACAACCCAAATGGCATCCTCGTGAAAGCAAAGGTGCCATACGGATATATAAATGTCATCTTCTCCTGATCTTCACGTGTAAGACAAATCTGATTGTAGGCTGAATAGCCATCCAAGAAGCAATACCACCCCTTCTTACTAACCGATCAAGTATTTGATCCATGAAAGACATAGGGAAGTTGTCCTTTAAGGTCCATGAGTTTATTTTGCGATAGTCCATGCAAACCCTCCACCCAGTCACAGGCCTGAGAGGAATCAACTCATTCTTTTCATTTGTGACAATCATCATGCCCCCTTTATTGGGCACATATTGAACTGGGCTTACCCATTTACAGTCGTAAATAAGATAAACCACTCTTGCATCCAACCACTTAATAATTTCCTTCTTAACCAATTCTTGCATTCGTGGGTTAAGTTGTCATTGATGCTCGATGGTTAGAGTACAATCTTCCTCAAGTTATATCTTATGAGTGCAGATACCAGGGGGAATGCCAATAATGTCAGCAATAGTCCAGCCTATTAATATTTCATACATTTTTAGCTGAACTAATCACGAGTAGCGTGTTTTCTTTTCCCAGAAACACGTACCTTAGATGCCCTGGCAATTCTTTCAATTCCAACATCGGTAGATCTTCAATGGATGGTTTAACCGGTGGTGTTGTTCGATTAGCAAGATCGAGATCTAGCTTCTTAGGAGCATAAGAGTATGAACCCATTCCCGTCAAAGCACAAACAGTCTCTTCATACTCATTAATACCTTAATGATAAAAATTCATTAGCACTGCAGCTAGAGGCTCTACAGCATATTTCTCCTCTATTGGTACCTCCTTCTCATCCTCATAATATACATCATCAATTGAAAACACACTCATTTTTTATGCTTCTTCATTGATTGGCATAAATCAAAGTACACCACTTTATCATTCAGCCTAAATAAGAGCTCATTAGCTTGAAGATCAATCAACATACTTCTAGTTGCAAGGAGAGGTCTACCCAAGATTATGGGCACCTCAAAGTCCACCTCGCATTCCAAAAAAATGAAATCCATCAGAAATATGAGGCAATCTACCTTCTTCACCAGCACATCATAAAAAATACCAATAGGTCATTTTACCGACCTGTCCACCATCACAAGTCATATGTTGGTGGATGTGGGGTCTCTTAAACGTATCTTTTTATAAATACCTAGCGGCATCAGATTAATTGTAATACCCCAAGAAATTTTTCATTGAAATTTTGTGCGTAAACGTGTTGGATTCTATCTTCTAGAGTGAATTATAAATTTTTCGTGCAGAATGTCTTACATTATGACCCACCATTACATATAGTAACGAATAATATTTCCAATGATATGTAGATCATCCAAAATGGACACTCGAGCGACGAGTTATGAATATTCCAATCGAACCGTGAATAGTAGTGAACAGTAAAACGTGCAGAAAAAAGTACTGAGGCCTGGCATATTGTTGCTCCAACTTTAAACGATCATAACTTCTTGTACATAATAATATGGGTGATCTACTATATATCAATGGAAATATCTATGAGTCCTCTTTCCAATGAAATTGGTTTCATCAAATTTGTCTGTCGGAGCAAAAAGTTATGGTCGATCTACTTCAGCCTATCAAAAGTAAATTTTTGGATCAACTTCAAATGATCATAAGTCCTCGTAAACAATGATCTGGGTGAGATACTATATATCAATGGAAATATATGAGAGTCTTCTTTCTAATGAAATTGGTTTCATCCATCTACTTCATACTATCAAAACAGTCCACCAAAGGATAGATTCGAGAATTATTTGATTTTTTGGAGCGTTTTGGTCATTCCTCCTCACCCAAAATCTATCCAAACCCTATATTGAAGCCTATTAGAAGCATTATATGTTATATTTTATCAAATTTCCTCAAAAATAAAAGCCTAAGCTCCTACATCCAACTTCAAGAACCTCCAAAGTTTACCATTAATTGTGCAAATTTATTCAAGATTCCAAGTTCCTAGTTCAAAAACTCCAAGAACCATCATTCAAAGGCACGATTAATATCTCAAAAATGAGTATCGATCTAAATTTCATCATTCAAGGTATGTGGGGTTTTTCAACAAGAACTCTCTTTCATTCTAGTGCCCAAAAGTAATTTTCTTTACAAAGGCGTGGTATTTATTTGATTTTTACGAATTTGAAGCATGAACCCATATCTTATGATGATTATTATGAAATCTTGATGTTTATAATTTTAAAAGATGAATTTACATGTTTGGAGATATAAAGCATGAATCTTGAACAAAATTTATCATGATTTTGATATTTGGGTCATGAATCCTCATTGGAAATTGTATTTTCTTGAGAAAGTGTGTTATAAGCACGTTGATGTTGAATATTTGAGATATTTTGAATGATTTGACCTTTTGATCTTAATAGAGTTGTTTTGAACTCGAGTGTGAAAGAAACTCACAACGTGGTTTATTATGATAGATGCGAAGCATGATGGCTCCCGATGTATATTTATATATTACTGAAATTATTTTGTTGTGGATAATCTTTAAAATGATCTGAGCTAAGTCCAGGAGAAATATTTAGCACTGAGTGGGAGGTATAAAGTGACCTTACTTCCCTAGAACTACGTGCCCCCGTAGGAGTAAGCCTGAGGCTGATTTATATAGTGATCACTATCTTGTGTGGAATTGATATCGATAGTCCTACTCCGATGGCAAGAATAGGACGGCTCTCCCCAATATGGGTTGTATGTTGGACTCCATGTAGCTCATATGGTTGATGTCGGTTATAGGATCTTCCAGTGTGTATGTGTTTCCTTGTGTCTATGGTGAATGGTGAAGTGATTTGAAAGTGGAATTATGAAAGTTATTCTTTCAAAAGATTTAAATGATATTTACATTATGAGAATTGATATTCTTGATGAACTGAAAGTGATTGACAAATTATATGATGACTCACATGTGTTATTGTACTTATTTCATCCTTTCACGATTATGATTATTTTCTTCAAGCTATGTGAGTCTTTCATACATCCTGCATATTTCTTATAAATATTTATGATGATGATGTTTATACAACTGCGTACACCCCCATATACTCGGTTCCTTTCCATGGTACTGACCCACATCTTCAGATGTGGGCTGAATTTTCTAGGAATGTAGGTTCAAATCCTCAGTTTCAGGTTCGATAGTGATTCTTCGAGCACGCTATTCTACATTCTCTTTTGTGGTAAGTCCTCATGTTCCGAGGACATGCTGTCTGATGTTTGTTTCACGGAATTATTTACATTTGATAACTGAGTATGAGTCAGTTGGGGCATGTCTCAATGGCTCGCTGATTTTATTGATTTTCTTAGAGGCTTGTCAGACTAGTATAGAAGTTAGGAGATTACTAATAAGTTGTATTTTGTTATCTTTCTAAAATTCTTTCATTCTTGGATGATGATTATTCTGTTGATATTTGAGGGTTATTTATGGAAACCCCGTTGATTTGTGTTGAATTGAATGAAAATGGCTCAAAGGGTTAGCTTGGGGCTACTCGTAGCCTCAAGCACCGTGTGACGCTCCGGGACCCATATTCTGGGGCGTTACAAACTTGGTATCAGAGCCTAAGGTTTAAGGTGTCCTAGGGAGTCTGACAAGCCGTGTTAAGTAGATTCTTAATCATCGGTGTGTAGCGCGCCACATCTTTGAGCAAGAGGCTACAAGACATTTTAGGAAAAAGTGTGATTCTTTCTTTCAAAATTCTATCATGCTTAAAGTGTCTCTCTCTGCTATTGATTCATGGTTTCCTCTTTTAGAAATATGCTTCTATTGATTGTCGGACCTGAGTGGTCAAGTTTCAGTTTCTTGGTGCATCCGTGTTTGAGTGGTCTGGGAACTTTGTGTCATCCAAGAGTTATTTTATCTCTTACCTCAACGCTAGAAAGCTTATCTCTAAGGGTGTATTTACCATTTGGTTTGAGTCAAAGACACTATGTCTGAGACTCCAACTCTCCAGTCTGTTAATATCGTCAATGAGTTTTCTGATGTCTTTCTGGATGATCTCCCAAGGATACCTCCTGATAGAGAGATATAGTTTGGGATTGATCTTCTTCCCAATACTTAACCCGTTTTTGTTCCTCCTTACCATATGGCCCCTAAAGAACTTAAGGAGTTGAAAGAGCAACTCAAAGATTTACTAGATAAGGGTTTCATAAGGCCCAATATTTCTCCTTGGGGTTCTCCTATGTTGTTTGTGAGAAAGAAAGATGGCTCTTTGTGTATGTGTATTGATTACCGCCAACTGAATTAATTCACCATCAAAAATAAGTACCCCCCTTCCGAGAATAGGTTATTTGTTTGACCAATTGCAAAGTGCAAGTTATTTCTCAAAGATAGACCTTCGTTCCAACTATCATCAACTCAAAGTTACGGAGTGTTACATTTCAAAAACCGCTTTTCAAACTCGTTATAGCCATTTTGAGTTTCTTGTATGTCTTTTGGATTAACTAATGCCCCAGCAGCTTTCATAGACCTCATGAATCGAGTGTTCAGACCATATCTGGATAGGTTTGTCATAGTATTCATTGATGATATACTGGTGTACTCCCGTAAGTGAGGATAAACATTCTGATCATCTTCGAACTATCTTGCAAACCCCTTAGAGATCACAAGTTGTTTGCCAAGTTCAGTAAGTGTGAGTTTTGGCTAAGGTCAGTTGCTTTTATGGGTCATATCATTTCTTTCGAGGTATTAGAGTTGATCCCCAAAAGACCAAAGCTGTTAGAAGTTGGCCTAGACCTATTTCTCCGACTGATATCCAAAGTTTCTTGGGTTTAGCTGGCTATTACCACCGTTTTGTTGAGGTTTTCTCCTCTATAGTGTCTCCTATGACTCGGTTGACCCAAAAGAAAGTGAAGTTCTTATGGTCGGAAACTTGTGAGAAGAGTTTCGAGGAGTTGAAGACTCGACTCACTTCAGCCCCTATTTTGACTTTGCCTGATGGTGTTGATGGTTTTGTAGTGTATTATGATTCTTTGAGAGTTGGTTTGGGTTGCGTATTGATGCAGAAGGGTAAGGTGATAGATATGCTTCTAGACAGTTGAAACCCCATGAGAAAAAATTACCCCACCCATGACTTTGAGTTGGCTGTTGTTGTGTTTGCTTTGAAAATCTGGAGACACTATTTGTATGGTGTCATGTTGGTGTTTTCACTGATCATAAGAGTCTGTAGTATGTGTTACCTAGAGAGAATTTAATCTTAGGCAGAGATGATAGTTAGAATTATTAAAGGACTATGATATGAGTGTGTTGTACCATCGGGGAAAGGCCAATATTGTGGCGGATGCCCTAAGTAGAGTGTCCATGGGTAGTATTTTGCATATAGTAGAAGGTAAGAAAGAGTTGGATCGTGATGTACATCGTTTGGCTAGATTGGGGGTTACGTTGTTTGACTCTGCTAAAGGTATTTTAGGGGTTCAAAGTAGTTTCGTATCCTCCTTGGTTTCGGAAGTGAAGGAAAAGCAATACTTAGATGCTAGTTTGGTCAGACTGAAGGATTCAGTCAAGGACCAAAAAGTAGAGGTTTTCCCCCAAGGGGGAGATGGTGTATTGAGATTGTAGGGTACATTATGTGTCTCGAATGTTGATGATCTGAGATAGAGGATTATGGCTGAAGCGTATGAGGCACGATATTCTATTCATCCTGGTGCCACTAAGACGTACCGAGACTTGCGGGAACTCTATTGGTGGAGTGGCATGAAGAAGATATAGCAACGTTTGTAGCTAAGTGTGCAACATGCCAACAGGTTAAGGTTGAACACCAAAGACCTAGTGGATGATGCAAGAGTTTAGTAATTCCCACCTGGAACTAGGAAGAGATAAAGATGGACTTCGTGATTGGTTTACCTCCTTCCCGACGCATCATGATTCATTTGAGTTGCGGTTGATAGGTTGACTAAGTATGCTCATTTCTTCCCTGTTCATACTTCATTATACTGCTGAGGATTACGCTAGATTGTATATCCGAGAGCTAGTCAGACTGCATGGAGTTCCCTTGTCTATTATTTTGGATAGGGGTAACTCAGTTCACTTCACAATTTTGGAAAGCTTTTCAGAAGGGTCTTGGTACCCAAGTGCTTTTGAGTTTTGCTTTTTATCCTCTAGACCGATGGTCAGGCTGAGCGGACCATCCAGACCTTAGAGGATATATTGAGAGCTTGTGCACTTGACTTTAAGAGAATTTGGGATGATCACTTACCGTTAATAGAGTTTGCTAACAATAATTGTTTCCAATCTAGTATTGATATGGCTCCGTTTGAAGCCTTATATGGGAGAAAGTGTAGATCACCCATAGGTTAATTCGAGGCGGGTGAAGCAGATATGAGTGGTCCTGATTCGGTATTTGAAGCTATGGAAAAATTTAAGTTGATTAGAGAAAGGTTGAAAAATACGCAGAGTCTTCAGAAGTCATATGCGTATGTTAGAAGGAGAGACCTTGAGTTTGAAGTTGGTGACCTAGTGTATCTAAAAATTTCACCCATGAGGGGGGTGAAGAGATTCGAAAGAAGGGGAAGCTTAGTCCCCGTTATGTTGGTCCTTACAAAATTCTTAGTCGGGTTGGTAAAGTAGCTTATGAGGTCGAGTTGCCTTCTGAGTTGTCCTCTGTTCATCCAAATATTCCATGTCTCCATGCTTAGAAAGAATATTAGCGATGTTGTGGTATTGGATCCTCTATGAGTGGTAACATTCAAGAAAATTTTCTTTTGATGAGATTCCTGTTGATATTCTTGATTTCAGTGTCTGAAGACTAAGGAACAAAGAAGTCCCCTTGGTCAAGGTGTTGTGGCAAAACCAATCTGTTGAGGGTGCAACTTGGGAAGCTGAGGCAGATATGCGATCCAAGTACCCGCACCTATATTCCACTAAATCTGATCAAGTCGATGGTACCGTTCTTTCCTAAATCATGCACTTTTGATAAAAGTTGCAGCAGTCAGCTGTCATTTATTATGTGTTCAGTTGTAGGTTCTTGAATTTATGCATTCTATGTTGCATTCGGAGTGGGAAAAGATGTGGTGATGAGTCTAACAAATGGTTTCACCTATATGTTCTATTACCTATCTAATCTTGCATGTCTAGCCTTATTCGAGGATGAATGTTTCCAAGGGTGGGATGATGTAATGCCCCAGAAAATGTTTTTGTTGAAATTTTATGCGTAGACGTGTTGGGTTCTATCTTCTAGAATGAATTATAAATTTTCAGTGCAGAATATCTTAGATTATGACACACCATTGCGTAGATTATCGAATAATATTTCCAACGATATATGGATCATCCAAAATGGACACCCGAGCAACGAGTTATGAACATTCTGATCGAACTATGAATAGTAGTGAACAGTAAAACGTGTAGGAAAAAGTACTGAGAACTGGCGTATTTTTGCTCCAAATTTAAACTATCATAAATCCTTGTACATAATAAGCTGAGTGATCTACTATATATCAATGGAAATATCTATGAGTCCTCTTTCCAATGAAATTGGTTTCATCTAATTTGTCTATCGGAGCAAAAAGTTATGGTCAATCTACTTCAGTCTAACAAAGCAAATTTTTAGGTCAAATTCAAACGATCATAACTACTCGTACACAATGATCTGGGTGAGATACTATATATCAAAGGAAATATATATGAGTCCTCTTTCTAATGAAATCGTTTTCATCCAATTTAGATATTGGAGTAAAACGTTATGGTTGATCTACTTCAGACTATCAAAATAGTCCACCAAAGGATAGATTCAAGAATTATTTTATTTTTAGGGGCGTTTTGGTCATTCCCCCTCACCCAAAATCCGTCCAAACCCTATATTAAATCCGCTTAGAAGCATTATATGTTATATTTCATCAAATTCCCTCAAAAAGAAAACTCTAAGCTCCTACATCCAACTTCAAGAACCTCCAAAGTTCACCTTTAAGTCATCAAATTTAATCAAGATTCCAAGTTCCTAGTTCAAGAACTTCAAGATCCTCCAAAGTTAACCATTAATTCTGCAAATTTATTCAAGTTTCCAAGTTCCTAGTTCAAGAACTCCAAGAACAATCATTCAAAAGCACAATTAACATCTCAAAAATGAGTATCGATCAAAAGTTCATCATTCAAGGCATGTGGGATTTTTCAACAAGAACTCTTGTTCATTCTTGTGCCCAAAAGTAGTTTTCTTTACAACGGCATGATTTTTATTTGAGTTTTATGAATTTGAAGCATGGACCCATATCTTATGATTATTATTATGAAATCTTGATTTTTATGATTTTGAAAGATGAATTTACATGTATGGAGATATAAAGCATGAATCTTGAACGATATTTATCATAATTTTGATATTTGAGTCGTGAATCCCCATTGAAAATTGTATTTTTTTTTAGAAAGTGTATGTTATAAGCACGTTGATGTTGAATATTTGAGATATTTTGAATGACTTGACTTTTAGTCATAATGAGTTGTTTTGAACTCGAGTGTGAAAAAAATCCACAACGTGGTTAATTTTAATAGATGGGAAGAATGATGGCTCCCAGTGTATATTTATATATTGCTGAAATTGTTTTTTTGTAGATTGTCTTTGAAATGATCTGAGCTAAGTCCGGGAGAAATCTTTAGCACCGAGTGGGAGGTATAAAGCGACCTTACTTTCCTAGAACCTACGTGCCCCCGTAGGAGTGAGCCTGAGGCTGATTATATATGTGATCACTATTTTGTGTGGATTTGATATCGATAGTCCTACTCCAATGGCAAGGATTAGGACGGGCACTCTCCAACATTGGTTGTACGTTGGACTCCATGTAGCTCACATGGTTTATGTCGGTTATAGGATCTCAAAGTGTGTGTGTGTTTCCTTGTGTCTATGGTGAATGGTGAAGTGATTTGAAAGTGAAATTGTGAAAGTTATTTTTCGAAAGATTTAAATGATATTTACATTATGAGAATTGATATTCTTGATGAACTGAAAGTGATTGACAAATTATATGATGACTCACATGTGTATTGTACTTATTTCATCCTCTCATGATTTTGATGATTTTCTTCGGGCTATGTGAGTCTTTCATACATCCTGCATATTTCTTATAAATATTTATGATAATGATGTTTATACAACTGTGTACACCCCCATATACTCGGTTCCTTTCCATGTTACTGACCCACATCTTTGAATGTGGGCTGCATTTTCTCGGAATGTAGGTTCAGGTTCTCAGTTCCAGGTTTGACAGTGATTCTTTGGGCACGCTTTTCTACATCCTCTATTTTGGTGAGTCCTCATGTTCCGAGGATGCTATCTCTGATGTTGGTTTCATGGAATTGTTTACATTTGATAACTGAGTATGAGTCAGTTGGGGCATGTCTCAATGGCTCATTAGTTTTATTGATTTTCTTAGAGGCTTGTCAGACTAGTATAGATGTTAGGTGTTGACTAATAAGTCATATTTTGTTATCTTTCTGAAATTCTTTTATTCTTG
This sequence comes from Capsicum baccatum var. pendulum, assembly GCA_030864225.1. NCBI lineage: Eukaryota > Viridiplantae > Streptophyta > Magnoliopsida > Solanales > Solanaceae > Capsicum > Capsicum baccatum. The sequence continues at coordinate 7,116 of JAQZCD010000034.1, read as the reverse complement.
GATAATGATTACTCTATTGATATTTGAGGATTATTTATGGAAACCCCATTGATTTGTGTTGAACTGAATAAATATAGCTCAAAGGGCAATCTTGGGCTACTCGTAGCCTCAAGAACCGTGTGATGCTCGGGACCCATTTTCCGGGGCGTTACATTAATTCTTGCTCCCAGATCACATAAGGTTTTATCAAGTCAAGAGGTCCAATAGTGCATGGGATAGTAAATGCTCCCAGATCAGCCTTCTTTCCACCAAGGATCTTATGGAAATAGCAATACAATGATTGACATTCTCCACCGGTTCATAGCTTACTTCTCTTTTCTTCGTTACCAAGATCCTTTATAAATTTAGCATATCCTGGCATTTTCTCAAGTGACTCAACAAAGGACATATTTACGGTCAACTGCTTCAACATTTCGATGAACTTACTAAACTTCATGTCATCAACCTTCTTTTCAATCTCTTGAGGAAATGGAGATGGTTGTTTTGGGAGAGTATTCACTACTAATTTCATTTTACTTCTCTTTCATTTTTCCAACTCATCAACCTCCTAATGATTAGAAGGGATTTCAATGCCATTCAGTTTCTCAAACTTCAATGGATTACCTTCTTCAAGCTCAACATCTTCTCCGATTACCTTATCATTCACATCTTTTCCCAAATAAGGGCTTGATAAAACCTTACCACTCCGTATGGTAATATCCATGAATGAACCATCATTCTGAGGGTTTAAATTGTATCACTCAGCAACTTTCCACTCTTTCTCTAATTCAACGCTGCAGAAAGCTGGCTCATTTGTTATTTCATCTATTTGATCAAAGTGGAATGAGAGTTTACTAACTGACTCATAGAAGACAATTCGGTCTTTATAGTAGTCACCCCAAAGTTGTAGCCTCAAACTCCCTTTAATAGTTTCTCCATCATATCCTCCCTGGATATCTTGCCAGAGCTAGTTGCAGCATTACCTCCGCTTCTGGGAGGTACATACAACCCACTTCTATCATTCTTGGTTTTCCGATTTCCTTGATCCCGATCCTTATATCCAGCCTTGTCATAATAAGTCTGACCTTGATTTCCTTAGTTATTGCCTCAGAAACCCCCAGGATATTCAAATAGTTTTCCTCTTCTTCCAAATCAGAATCATCTCTACCTTGGAATGCAACAGCTTTCACCTTTTCAGTCTTTGCAGATAATAAGTTCTTGGTCAACAAATCCATCTGCGTCTTTAAGTATGCCATGTCTTGATAGCGTTCTTCCTCTTTATTCCATTGCTCTAGAGTCATGACAATACACACAGTAGGGCTTGCTACCATAGAATCCCTAGTATGCTAAGCTCTACTTTGTTTGGTCATTCGATCAAGCATCTCTTAGGATTCCTGAAATGAGAGATCCACATTTGATCCCCCTGCAGCATTATCAACAACTACCTTTGTAATAGATTTCAAATCCCAACAAAGAGTCTCCATCAGATAAATATCTGTCATACTATGGCTCAAACACTGCATCAGCTTCTTTTTTAACCTATCCCATGTCTCATGGAGGGCTTCAGTAGGGATCTGCCTGAAGTTTCTTATCTCATCCCTCAACTGTACCCTTTTGGAAGGTGGAAAGAACCTTTCTAGGAAAGCCTCTTTCAACTACCTCCAGTTGGTTATAGAGTCGGGCGTCATCTTATTAAGCCACAACGTTGCCTTCCAGGTAGAGACAACGGAAAATTAACAGAAGTGGATGGCATTATGTCCAACTCCTGGGTCATCAAAAGATATACTAATGGGGATAAAGTTCAGCAAATGCATGTTGGGATCATCTCCTGGGAGTCCACCAAACAACCCCTTCAGGTGAAGGAGTGGAATCATTATACTAGTAATATTGAACTTTGCTCTTGGTGATAGAGGTGGAGGAATAATTGCTCCAGTAGCACCAGCTCCAACCATTCCATCCTCCTCATAATTAAGCCAAATTGAACAGCATGGTGATTAGGTCTTGCCCTAAAAGGACGGTTTCTATCACATTTTTGTTCACTGGTGCAGCTACATTCTCTACACGCCATTGATTTCCTAGTCCCAACAAATCATCATCTCCCATATCCTTTTCATCTAGATTTGGTATCCAATTTAAAGTTATCTTTATTCAGTTGGTTCAGTTGAGCATTAGCCAAAAGAGGCTAATCTATCAGCTTCTGTTGATTTGCCATTCTTTCAATGAGTTGAGGTTCAGATTGAATGGTAATAATGGTTCTCCTGACTTCAGGTTCATGGCATAAACAACAATTAAGCCTGTAAAAAGCAAAGACAACAACAAAAGTAAAATTTGGGAAACTCGATCAAATGTCAACTAACCAACAACAAACTTAATTAACAATCGTATTCCCGGCAACGGAGCCAAAATTTGATACATCCAAATTACAACTCTTTTACAAGTGTTAAGCAGTCACTGTAAAATATAGAACCCAACTGGATTGGGTGTCGAATCCCACCGGGAATACTATGTTCACTAAGTATTGTGGTTGTTAATAGACTGTTGATCAATGTTCTAGAATAAAGGGGGTTTTGATTTAAGTATAAAAGAATAGTTTCATTGTAACAATGAAGCAATATGTGTAATAATAGTTGAATATAGAGAAGAACAAGCTAGGGTTATGTCCACCTTGTAATTTTTAATATCTTCTAACTATGGGTATTAAGAATTCATACATGCATACACTTATAGAGAAACATATTTTAATTCTCAATACATGTGTTTCTCAACCATCAATTATTAATTCACTTTAGTTCTTCGATGCAAAAGTATTTAATCAATTATACAAAATCTCTAAGTTGTTAATCCTGTTAAGGCATTAACATGTGAAATGAAGGTTGGAAACCCTATTTTCCTGTCACTACTTTCTTTTTCCAAACATTAACCTTTCTGTCTAACAAGTTATGTTTCAATGGCACATTCTCTATGTTTGCAACCACCGAGAATTCAAGCATAATAAAGAAAGTATGATATAAGTAAATCAGTGCATAATAAATTCAAACCCATAGAAATAAATAGTATGCTACAAGGTTTCCATAACTCTAACCAATAAGCTTAGCTACTCTTGGACAAAAGGAAAATCATCATAAGTATATCCATCATACAAAAAACTAGAAGATTACTTGGTGTGTGAATAGTGAAAACGACAGAAAAAAACTCCCAAGCTGAGTCGCTCTCTCTTCCCTTCAAAAACTAATAAAGAATAATTAATAATCCAATAAAAATTCAGCATCAAGTCTTTTAATAATCTCTTCTCTCATAATTTCCTTACAAGTCCTTAAACTAATTATAACTGATGCATTAGTCTTGAACAAAGTTTCTAGATGTCACATTTGTTCCAACTAGCAACTTTTCCTCTTGTGTGATTTGTCATCCGTAATCCATAGTCCCATCATTTCTTTATCTACCTCATTAACACCTGAAATCTTTCTAATAACATGGTTATCTTAATTACATCAAAGTAGTGTAAAACATAAGAAACTAGGAACTTTTGTTCTCGAAACTTAGCTAAAATATGGGTAAGTTATGGTGCTTAGGCGTATAAATAAAACCAAGATCACCACCCCACACTTAAAGCTTTGTTCGTCCTCGAACAAATTATTCAGTTGCACATACGGAAGATTTAAAACCCACAAAGAAAACATAAGATGCTCAAATAGGCTCACACAACGAATATGAAACAAGTTGTAGATTCATGAACCATTACTGAAGACTGCCTATCCTCAAGAATAGACTCATCGAGTTGGCAAATTTATGCATACCATTTAAACAAAGAAATCATTTAAATTCCCCAATTTTTCATCAAACATGTGCCCTCACAACAAAAGTGTTACCCATTATCACATACAATAATTCAATTTTTAGGACAATGGGTTAGAAAAATAAAGTTGCGCTCACTCTCGCAAAGAATTCTCAAGTTACAAATTATAATCATATATTTTCCCTTAGTTTAGTGCTTTACAGGTTGTAATGTCGGCAAAAGGATGGGTAGGAACTATTCTGGCTAGTCATAGTAACTATCTTTCCTAAGTGCTTTAATACACTACATTAGACAATGAATACTAACCTCTAACAACCGATTTTCTACTCTACCAACTTCACACAGTAGCTTTCTTTCACCCCATTTCAAGGATCACTTACATAACTTATGGAAAGAGTATTTTCCGTGTTCACATCATATCATTTTGAACTTCTTTTTATGCCTTTTCCCTATATTTCTTTTTCTCTTTTGCTTTTATGTATATATCTCACTCCCAACCAATCATATCAGATTCACACAAAAACTATTACTTTGGGGCTTCATTTTCACCCTTTTCTCATTCTATTCACAACTCCTTACTAAACAAAATTTTTACTAAAGCACTTAGGTGAGTTGGATCAATTTAAGGTTAATCAAGAAAGGATTTGGCTGCACACAATATTACAAAGGAACAAGCTAAAGGCTCGATGAGGCTAGCTAAGATTATGCACAAAGGTAGTTCAAAAGAGGGTATGAAAAAAGGCTATCAAAGAAGTGCCTAACTCATCTCCTAAACTCACATTCTTTATTTCATTTTGGACACATACCAGGTAAATTCTAGTATCAATTGTAGCAAGGAATATGCGAATACCTTCACACGCATATGGCATATGCTTAACTTTAAAAAAGGATCATTATAGACTTTTAACCAAACAGTTATACAATCACCACACGAGTAATAAACTAGAACTTATGCCTCTTAATAGTAAAGATTTATCGCATGCTTATATTGTTGTGTGGCACACAAAAATAAGTTACATTCACTTGCTACGTCCTACATATGACTGATTTTTCTCTTAAGAAGGTCATCATCTATCTATCATCGATAAAAATACCTAACTATGACTAAAAAAATGGACAAATACACAGAAACAAAACAAATGCATTAAGCTAACAAATTCAAAATAGTAAAATAAAATGCACTAAAGAGAAGACAAAACATTAAGTAATCTAGAAATACTTCTAGCCACCCCACACTTTAAACAAAACATTGCCCCTAGTGCAAAGACATAAACAAAAACCAGGCTACTAGGAATCTTCTTCCACATTAGGGTTCATGCCACCTGCCTCAGAATCATCTTCAGAGTCCTCCTCACTAGAGTCATCCTCCGTGTCAGAATCTAATAGTCGGTAATCCTCATCCATTGGTACATCATCATCCAATGGTTCCTCAAACTCAGTCCCCGCTCTATACATAGTTCTAGCATGGTCATTAAATGGGTTGTCATAATCCAGCTATCATAGCTCTACATCAGTAGTCATACGGCCTCCACTCATTATCTTGATCTTCGTCATTCCATAAAGATGGCGAAAGAATCTCTAATCTCATGCATGACATTCTGTAGTGGTAAGAATTATACGTTGGCTATTCTCTGGATCCTTCACCTTTGTGACATCCACTATCTTTGGGTTCTGAGGCAACTTGTGATCTGTTGTCTCTGCTTCAATGTTTTCCTTTTTTAAAATAGCGGTCAGCAAGCTTCCAAAGTTGAATGGTTCCCTTTTTTTCATTCTTGCTTTGTGCATAGAAGCGCGTATCACTACACCAATGTTGAAAGGAACATCAGTCATCAAAGCATAGACTAAACATACCTTATTTCAAGAGATCTTAGTGAATTGATTTCCCAAAATCAAGCTAGCGTTGACTATACTTAGCCAGATGCGAGCTTCTCTATTTAGAAAAACATATGGGAATGTTTTTGGTAGCCGTTATCCTTGTGATGGAACCATCAATCCATAGACCTTGATCCATACAAAGTATGCTTGATGGCTCTATAGGGAGGTCTACTGTACAATTCCATTAACCTGGAGTGATCCACGTTCGGAGTGCCCAAGAAAGAGTATAAAAAGTAGGCTGTCAGATGTAGGATTTACCCTCGAATTTTTACTTCACTCCTGCTAGTCTTTGGGGACCAATTAGCATAAAACTCCCAAGTCCAATCTAGATTTCCCTCACCCATATCTTGGAAGATGAAGTCAAGTTTTAGTTCTGGGATCTTAGCCATAATACGAGGGTAGTGCCTCGCCAAACTTTCCTTTTGAATCAGCTCTAGTTGCACATATCTATTTACATTATTATTCTTGTACCAATCCTGACCATCCACCTCTAAGAGCCATTAAATACCAAAAGTGTATCGAGGCACTTGAGGAGAGGAAGAAGCAGATTTCTCCTTTCTTGCTCTTTTTTGTCCTTTCTGAGATGCGGATGGTTTATCTTTGCTCTTGTTTTCTTTGGGAACGATATCACCTAAGTTCATCATAAAATCATCTCAACCACACTTAACAAAACTCACTATAATTAAGAAGAGGATAGTGAAATCACCACCCCACACTTAGTTTGTTAACATAGCCTAATTAAGTGGTGTTGTCGGGTACTCAGACTTCGCCGACATACACTCTGATCTAAGGATTTGACATTATTCAAACATTCTTAACACATGTACAACTCTTATGGTGGCTTTTCATTTTTCTTTTTCAACATATAATTTCATTCCATAAACCCCATAACCCACAAAAGAATTTCAATTCAACTTTTTACAAGGCATAACACAATTGTTTTGCCAAATCAATTCTTTCACCACACCAATTTCACAAATTTCATTTCAATAAAGTCATTGTTGAACAAAATTATACTTTACAACTTCCCCAATCTTAATTCAAAGGAATCATGACATTCCTACACTTCTATCAACATCATGCTCAACAAAATAAAATGGATTTAACAACTCAATACCCACGATACACCATGACTCATACAAAACAACCAATAACAAATTCAAACATCCAATAAAAATTCACAACAATGGTGGTTTCTACAATAATAGTGTTCCTCATCCCAAAGAGTTTCACAACCACTTTTACAAATCTATGGTAAGAGTTTAATCTATAATCCTCAAGAAATCAATTAACTATAATAATAAAGTAACAACATCTAAGAATTACAAAAGAAAAACTTACCTTAAAGATGGAGAATTGAAGAACAAAGGAAGAATTCTTGAGATATTAAGCAACGAAGAAGCTTGAAAGTCATCGGATGTTGAGATGACAATTGTTTTTCACATCTTTAGGGTAAAATAAGAGTG
>JAQZCD010000033.1:0-45578 GCA_030864225.1 Capsicum baccatum var. pendulum | reverse complement strand
AAGTTCCAAGTCTCTTTTGGAAGTCCATGTGGGGTAGGCTCGAACAAAGTTACTTTTCTCCACGTCTTGCCACCCACAAACCGATGGCCAAACGGAGGTAGTAAATAGAACCTTAGGGTCTATGCTACGTTCTATGGTTAAGGGTAAACTGACTTCATGGGAAGATCACCTACCCTTGGTGGAATTTGCATACAACCGGGTAATACATTCGAGCACGGGAATGACTCCCTTTGAATGTGTTTACGGCCTAAATCCCCTTACCCCTTTAGATCTCACTCCTTTGTCTAGTGATCTCATGACCAGCTTAGATGGAAATAAAAGAGCCGAGGCAATGAGGAAGATGCATGAGACGGTGCGGATCAATCTTGAAAAGAAGAACCAAGAGATTGCAAAAAGGGTAAACAAAGGAGAAGGAGGCTTGTGCTTGAACCCGGAGATTGGGTGTGGGTGCATCTTCGAAAGGATCGGTTTCCATCTCAAAGGAAGTCCAATTTGCTGCCAAGGGGTGATGGTCCTTTCCGAGTACTTGAGAGAATCAATGACAACGCCTACAAGATTGACCTTCCATCGGAATATCAAGTGCACAACACTTTCAACGTTGGTGATCTCTCCCCCGTGGATGCGGTTGAAGATGACCAAATGCCGAATTTGAGGTCAAATTCCTCTCAAGATGGAGAGGATGATACGGGTAAGGCAGCCTCCACAGGTACACGGCCTTTCACACGAAGCCAAGCTCGGGAATTACAAACACTCCAAGCCTTGTTCATGCAAATGGCCGTGTGTGAGTTGGTGATTGAACCGACCAAGGACCTAAACGTTTTTATGTGTGTGGAGAGGTCCTAATGTGTAATAAACTACTCTCCAAGGTTGGCACAAGAAGCAAGGGCGGATGGGTCATTTTACCCCTTTTGTTTGTAGTATAAATAGAAAATGATAGAGAGTGAGTCCTTAGTTTTTGAATGCTGAAACTTGTAACCTAAAATCACAAAACAATTCCTCTCTCTTCTACTCCTAGAAGCCGCCACTATCATCTCACAAGTAGAGGGATACTTGTGTTGTCTCTTTGGCTAGAAACAAGGGTTTTGAGGTCGTTGAGTGCCTCTTGGTCCTCGTAAGAACTTGGTGTTTATATTCATTAGACTTAGGGTCCTCTCTTGATGTTAGGGTTCTTAGTTTCTTGAATGTTATATGTCAAGTTGTCTATCTTTCTTTATCTTGTTGTTGTTGTTGAGTTTGTATCTTTAAAGTCTAGTGAAGCCGTGTGGGGCTCTTTTCGATTCACTAGCATTGTTTATCTATCTTGTTGTTCTTGTGTTGTGGACTGAAAAACCGAAAACTTAAAATTGTTGTTCTTGTGTTGTTGGACTGAAATCCGAGCCTTCTTGTTGTTCTTGGTGTTGTTGGTTTGATCTTGTATCACAGCTGATGGTGAATGTACCTTTGGTTGAGGCATTAGAGTAGATGCCAGGTTACGCCTAGTTTATGAAGGATCTCGTGATAAAGAATAGAATAGTTAGCTATCAACTGATGGATAATATTCACCATTGTAACGCTATCTTAACAAGATCCTTGGTACAAAAGACCTAGGAGCATTCACCATCCCTTGTACTAAAGGGTTACTTGACTTTGCTAAAAGCCTTATGTGACTCGAAGCAAGTATTAACCTGATGCCGCTTGTTGTTTATAAGAGGCTGGGTCTAGGGGATCCTACACTCTCAAACATGTGATTAGTGATAGCGGACAGGTCTGTGAAGCGGCCAGTGGGGATATTGTATGATGTGTTTGTAAAAGTGGCCAACTTTATATTTCCAGCGAATTTCGTTATTTTGGACTGCGAGGTCGATTTTGAGGTACCCATAATCTTGGGTAGACCTTTCCTCACAACCAGGAGTATCCTTATTAATTTGAGAGCCAACGAGTTACTGTTCAGACTTAATAATGAGGTGGTTCACTTTGATGTATGTCAATTGATGAAGAAACCCAAGGAAATAAGTGTATTTTCCATTATTGATATTTATTATTAAGATGTGAAAGAGGTTCCAATTGAGGAGAAATTTGTGGTGGAAACTCTGGCTATAGTCTTGATGAATTTTGACAGTGAAGGCATTGAGGAGTACGAAGAGACAGTGTGTGCTTTGACGGGAATGGGATCCTATTCATATGCCCTTAAAAAGCTGGACTTAGATCTGAAGAACCGACCAACACCTCCGTCTAAGCTATCTATCGAGGAACCATTGGTGTTGGAGTTGAAAAAGTTTCCAGGGTATTTGTGGTACATGTTTCTAGGCAGTGTGATACGGTTAGGGCAGCCTCCACAGGTACACGGCCTTTCACACGAAGCCAAGCTCGGGAATTACAAAAACTCCAAGCTTTGTTCATGCAAATGGCCGCGTGTGAGTTGGTGATCGAACCAACCATGGAACTAAACGTTTTTATGTGTGAAGAGAGGTCCTAATGTGTAATAAACTAATCTCCAAGGTTGGCACAAGAAGCAAGGGCGGATGGGTCATTTTACCCCTTTGTTTGTAATATAAATAGAACATGTTAGAGAGAGTTAGATTTAGTTTTTGAATGCTGAAACTTGTAACCTAAAAACACAAAACCTTTCCTCTCTCTTTCCTCTTTGAAGCTCGCCCTAGTATCTCAAAAGTAGAGGATACTTGTGTTGTCTCTTTGGCTAGAAACAAGGGTTTTGAGGTCGTTGAGTGCCTCTTGGTCCTCGTAAGAACTTGTGTTTATATTCATTAGACTTAGGGTCCTCTCTTGATGTTTGGGTTCTTAGTTTCTTGAATGTTATATGTCAAGTTATCTATCTTTATTTATCTTGTTGTTGTTGTTGATCTTGTTATCTTAAAAGTCTAGTGAAGCCGTGTGGGGCTCTTTTCGATTCACTAGCATTATTATCTTTCTTGTTGTTCTTGTGTTGTAAGTTGAAAAACCGAAACTAAAACTTGTTGTGCTTGTGTTGTTGGACTGAAATCCGAGCCTTCTTGTTGTTCTTGGTGTTGTTGGTTTGATCTTGTATCATTTGGTATCAAAGCAAGACCGGTTGTTTTCCAACATAACCCATCTTGGGCTAGTTCACGGCTTAATCAAACTACACCAAAAGAAATTCTGAAATCTGTCAACTAAAAGTTGAAACTGAGAATGATGTTGTATGCTTAGATCTAGGTGTTGTTTTGATTGTTAGTGAGTTTCTAGTGTTGGTTTCTTTCTCACCAACACTAAGGTGTCTAGATCCGAAAGTTGAGCTTGAAAAAAATTGAACATTGTGTGGTGACTTGAGGTGGCCGAAAGTTGTTTGTTGTTGATAACCAAAAGAAAATCGGTGGTTGTGTGTTTATGTGCTAAAGAAGTGATGAAGTTGTTGAAGTGTTCATTTTTTGAACTTATTCATCTTGTTCATCTTGTTGTGTGTTCAAGTGAAGGACAAGCTATAAAGTTGTTGTGAAAGACTTGCACCCATCACTTTTTAGTCTTGTCAATCACTTTCCCTAATTCAAGGAGCCTTGTTTTGTGGGAATTGTCAACCAAACCCCACTTTCTTGAGTTTGAAAGGGGTGAAATACTACAAGGTTTTACTTTTCCCTCCAAAACACTTTGCAAACTATAACAAGTTGTGTGAATATTAACATAAAAACAAAAAAAAACAAAAAAAAAAAGTGAGAACGTGTGGAACCATTGCATGCTGCCACGTCACTATAAGCTCAACTTTGGATATTCTTTGGTTGCTAATTGTTGATCCTTGGTTTCCCTTACTTGGTCCTAGAACTAATTAACAAACTAGTACCTTCCTACTAGGTTGTCAACTAGTTCCTTGAACCATTTGTTCGTGTCAACGATTATTTGAGTGCTTTTATTCGTTTGAACGAATTGCTGATTTTTGATTCTAGTCCGGCAAGAATTCTTTGAGTCTTCAAACAAGAATCCATTCCGGATAAGAGCTTGCTCATACCTTAAAATCTCACGGTTACTAGCCAATTATACAACACTTGTGGAACACGAACTTGTGGTGAACTAAAGCGGGTAATACCTTGACAATGGAAGGAGCTACGTCTCATAATGTGGATACTAATGCACTTGATTCTATGAGGGTCACTCTTGAGGCCGTTACCCGGACACTTGAAAGGTTGAATTCAGAATTTGGGGCCGTGAGAGGGGACTTGGCAGCAATAAGGGGGGAAGTATCGACTATTAGTGGGAGATTAGATCAAGTGGAGAGTCAAAGGAACTCTCGTCCATCTACTCCTCTACATGTATCTACCAATGGTCATGATAGGACCTCCTCCGCAACCATCACCCCCGAAACAGTCCACCAAATGCTAAATGCACCCCAAGCTCCACTAAATACCGCGAGCCAAACTACCTATTTTCCTCCAAACCGAGACTCCACTAGACCAGTACATTTTCAAGCCCCTCCGATTCCACAAGAGGGATTTGGATGCCAAGTACCTCCACTAAATCCGAACCCTCCATTCCAAGCTCCATTAAACCAAAGACCGCAAATTCCAAATCCTCCGAATCAAAACGGCCAAGGCCGACCAGTCCACTTTGAAGGATACGGTAGAGAGGAGTATGAAGGAGATGGAACCTTTGATGATGCTTATATGAGGGAGGAGGAGTTAAGAGGGGGTCGAGGAGAACCTAGGAGATACCGGGGGTATGGAGATAGGGGAAACCGACACCAAGAGAGAGACGTAGGCATCAACACCATCAAGTTCAGCCTACCCATCTTTAAGGGTGAAAGTGACCCCGAGACCTACTTGACTTGGGAATCGGCTTGTGACAAAGTTTTCCAAGTTAATTACATCTCGGAAGAAAAGAAGAGTTGCTACGCTATAGCTCACCTCGAGGACTATGCTAACACTTGGTGGGAGTATGTAAACGGTTTGGTAATAATTAATTATTATGGCAGCCACCACCTTGGTATCGGTTGAGGTATTTGATGAGACAACGATACCTTCCCGAGAGATATCATCATGAGTTGCTTGCTAGATTAAATGGATTGCGGCAAGGAGGCAAGAGTGTGATGGCCTATTTTGACGAGTTCTAACAACTCATGTTGAAACTTGATCATAGTGGGGAACAAATCAGTCACGACATCATCCGGTTCAAGTGTGGATTGAACAAAGAGATCTCCACTTACTTGACCCTTCACCGGTTTGAAACCATTGACGGTATATTCCAAGCGGCCCTAGAGATTCAAAGGGAACTTAAGGAGAGATCATCCTTCAAGGCAAGGGTACAAACCCCCTCGGGTTGGCCCAAAAACAAGGACCAACCCGCCCCTACGAAGCTGCCCGAGTCCAAAACAGTCCCTAAGTTTCCTCCGAAACTGGAGGCTCACAAATATCCCAACCCAAAGGGATTCCAATGCTTCAAGTGCCAAGGTTGGGGGCATAAGGCCAATGAATGTCCGAACCGGCGCAATGTGATCCTACGAGAAGGGAAAGTGTACTACCTTGGTGAGGAGGTGGTTTCCGAAAGGGGGGAGGATGAGGCCGAGCCTCAAGATGGAGAGGGGCTGAAAATCGGGCCGAATGATGATGAATTAGAGGGTAGTGAAGATGTCTATCCACAAGAAGGGGAGTGTGTGGTACCAAACTTTGTGGTTAGACGTGTCATGATTTAGTAAGGCGGTGGATGACCCGAGTCAAAGGGAAAATCTATTCCATACTAAGTGTCTCGTAAAAGGGAGTGTGTGCACTTTGGTGATTGATAGTGGTAGTTGTACAAATGTTGCGATCCATGCTATGGTAAATTTCTTGAAGCTACCAACTACACTACACACTAGTCCTTACAAGCTACAATGGTTGAACGATTGTGGTGAATTGAAGGTCACAAGGCAATGTGTGATTCGGTATAAGGTGGGAAACTACCATGATGAAGTGCTTTGTGACGTGATCCTAATGCAAGCATGTCACTTGTTGTTAGGTAGACCATGGCAATATGATAGGTCTACTAAACACGATGGGCGGTCCAACCGATATACGCTTGAAAAGGATGGCCGAAAGGTCACACTTCACCCTCTTTCACCCTCTCCCAAGTAAATGAGTGGCATCAAAAGATGAGAGAGTTAAAGGGAAAGGGGAAGGAACCCGAGAAGGGAGAAAAGGGGGCGATGCCGTAGGTGAGGGGGTAGGGACATCCGAGGCTGTCCCAATGCCAAGGGAGATTGGCAACATTATTTGTGGCCTAAGGAGTTTGTGATACGAACGGATCATGAGTCGTTGAAACACCTTAAGAGCCAAGACAAGCTGAATAGGCGTCATGCTAAGTGGATTGAGTTCATCGGGACTTTCCCTTATGTAATTCATTACAAAAGGGGGAAAGAAAATATTGTTGCCGATGCCTTGTCTAGGAAGCATGTGCTTGTTGCTACCTTGTCTTCGAAGTTGATGGGTTTTGAGAGCTTGCGGATGTTGTATCCCGAGGATCCTACCTTTGCTCCTATTTTTAGGGAATGCGAAGAGTGGGGAAGGGACCGTTGGCTTAAGGAGAATGACCATTCCTCCTACTCTCGGTTCGATGGGTATTTGTTCAAAGGGAGGAGGTTGTGTGTTCCTTCTAGTTCTTGGAGGGAATTATTTGTGAGGGAGGCCCATGACGGAGGCCTCATGGGTCACTTTGGGTAGACAAGACCCTCAACATCTTAGAGGAGAACTTCTATTGGCCCAAAATGCGCAAAGACGTCACTAAAATTTGTAGTCAATGCGTGGCCTGCCGGAGTGCGAAATCTCGTCTCCAACCTCAAGGGTTATACACCCTACTCCCTACTCCCCTTAGGCCTTGGTTGGACATTTCGATGGATTTTGTTTTGGGGATGCCAAGGACTAGAAAGGGCCGAGATAGCATTTTTGTTATTGTTGATAGATTCTCTAAAATGGCTCATTTTATTCCATGTGCTAAAACCGAGGATGCTCCTAATGTAGCTTCATTATTTGTTGAACATGTTGTAAAGCTTCACGGGGTACCGAGGACTATTGTGAGCGATAGGGACTCCAAGTTCCTAAGTCTCTTTTGGAAGTCCATGTGGGGTAGGCTTGGAACGAAGTTGCTTTTCTCCACGTCTTGTCACCCACAAACCGATGGCCAAACGGAGGTAGTAAATAGAACCTTAGGGTCTATGCTACGTTCTATGGTTAAAGGTAAACTGACTTCATGGGAAGATCACCTTCCCTTGGTGGAATTTGCATACAACCGGGTAATACATTCGAGCACGGGAATGACTCCCTTTGAATGTGTTTACGGCCTGAATCCCCTTACCCCTTTAGATCTCACTCCTTTGTCTAGTGATCTCATGACCAGCTTAGATGGAAATAAAAGAGCCGAGGCAATGAAGAAAATGCATGAGACGGTGCGGATCAAGCTTGAAAAGAAGAACCAAGAGATTGCAAAAAGGGTAAACAAAGGGAGAAGGAGGCTTGTGCTTGAACCCGGAGATTGGGTGTGGGTACATCTTCGAAAGGATCGGTTTCCAGCTCAAAGGAAGTCCAAATTGCTGCCAAGGGGTGATGGTCCTTTCCAAGTACTTGAGAGAATCAATGACAATGCCTACAAGATTGACCTTCCACCGGAATATCAAGTGCACAACACTTTCAACGTTGGTGATCTCTCCCTCGTGGATGCGGTTGACAGATGACCAAATGCCGAATTTGAGGTCAAATTCCTCACAATATGGAGAGGATGATACGGTTAGGGCAGCCTCCACAGGTACACGGCCTTTCACACGAAGCTAAGCTCGGGAATTACAAAAACTCCAAGCTTTGTTCATGCAAATGGCCGCGTGTGAGTTGGTGATCGAACCAACCAAGGACCCTAAACGTTTTTATGTGTGAAGAGAGGTCCTAATGTGTAATAAACTAATCTTCCAAGGTTGGCACAAGGAAGCAAGGGGCGGATGGGTCATTTTAACCCCCTTTGTTTGTAATATAAATAGAACATGTTAGAGAGAGTTAGAGTTAGTTTTTGAATGCTGAAACTTGTAACCTAAAAACACAAAAACCTTTCCTCTCTCTTCACTCTTTGAAGCCGCCCTAGTATCTCACAAGTAGAGGGATACTTGTGTTGTCTCTTTGGCTAGAAACAGGGTTTTGAGGTCGTTGAGTGCCTCTTGGTCCTCGTAAGAACTTGGGTTTTATATTCATTAGACTTAGGGTCCTCTCTGATGTTAGGGTTCTTAGTTTCTTGAATGTTATATGTCAAGTTATCTATCTTTATTTATCTTGTTGTTGTTGTTGATCTTGTTATCTTAAAAGTCTAGTGAAGCCGTGTGGGGCTCTTTTCGATTCACTAGCATTATTATCTTTCTTGTTGTTCTTGTGTTGTAAGTTGAAAAACCGAAACTAAAACTTGTTGTGCTTGTGTTGTTGGACTGAAATCCGAGCCTTCTTGTTGTTCTGGGTGTTGTTGGTTTGATCTTGTATCACAGTGGGAAACTTTGACTATGATTATTACTGCCGATTTGGGTGAGCAACAGGTTGAAGCACTCATCTCTGTGCTTAACGATATAAAAGGGACATAAGATGGACTATTATTGACATCATTAGGATTCTTCCCGGTATTTTCACTCATAAGATTCAGTTGGAGGAAGATTGCACACAAACCATTGATCACCAACATCGTCTTAATCCACTAATGCAAGAGGTGGTTAAGAAGGAGATTATTAAATGGCTGGACACAGGAGTTGTATATCTATTTTCCGATAGTAAGTGGGTAAGCCCTGTCCAATATGTACCTAAGAAAGGGGGCATGACTGTTGTGAATAAGAAAAATGAGTTGATTCTCCTAAGGCCTGTGATTGGGTGGAGAGTTTTTATGGACTATCATAAACTCAACTCATGGAATTTGAATGACCACTTTCCAATGCCTTTTATGGATCAAATATTTGAGCGGTTGGCGAAAAAAGGGTTGGTATTACTTCTTGGATAGGTATTCGGGCTACAACCAGATCTCTATTGCTCCAGACGATCAGGAGAAGATGATGTTTACTTGCCTGAATGGTACTTTTGCTTTCAAGCGGATGCCATTTGGCTAGCACTCGGCACTTTTCAACAGTGCGTGATGTCTATATTTTTTGACATGGTGGAGAACACCTTGGATGTTTTTATGGATGACTTCTTAGTGGTGGGTGATTCTTTTGAACTATGCTTGGTGAATCTGAGAAGAGCATTGCAGCGGTGTGAGGAATTTAATCTTCTGTTTATTGGGAGAAATGCCATTTATGGTGAATGAGGGCATTGTTCTTGGTCACAAAATTTCTACTAAAGGGATTGAATTTGAAAGGCGAAAGTATAAGTGATAGAGAAATTACCCCCTCCCATCTCTGTGAAGAGTGCGTAGTTTCTTGGGACATGCTGGATTTTACCGCCGGTTTATTAAGGATTTCTCCAAGATCGCTAATCCATTATGCAAATTATTGGAGAAGGAAGCTAAGTTTGTATTTGATGAGGAGTGTAAGAAGGCATTTAAATGCCTTAAAGAGAAGCTTGTTGCTGCTCCTATTATTTTTGCTCCAGACTGGTCTAAGCCTTTTGAAATCATGTGCGTGCAAGTAGAGTAGCACTGGGTGCTGTTCTTGGATAGAAGAAAGAAAAATTGTTCCACCCCATTTACTATGCGAGCAAGGCATTAAATGAGGCACAGAAGAATTACACTGTTACTGAGAAGGAACTTCTCGCAGTTGTCTATGCTTTTGAGAAGTTCCATGCTTAATTATTGGGAACTAAGGTGGTGGTTCATACAAACCATGCTGCCTTAAGATATTTAATGGCAAAGAAGGATGTAAAACCAAGGCTAATCAGATGGGTGCTGCTTCTACAAGAGTTTGACTTCGAAGTCAAAGACCGAAGAGGATGTGAAAATTAAGTTGCGGATCACCTATCCAGACTTGAGGGTGATCTAGTAGTTGAAGATGAGTTTGAAATTGATGATACATTTCCAGATGAGAAGGCCCTGGCTGCTGAACTTAAAAGAGTCTTGGTATGTTGACTTTGCAAACTATGTGGTAAGTGAAGTCATGTTGGAGAATATGTCTTTTCATCAAAGGAAGAAGTTCCTTCATAATGTTACACACTACTTCTGGGATGAGCTGCATTTATTTCGGCGGTGTGCGGATAATATTATCAGACATTGTATTCCTGAGGTGGACATGTTGAATATCCTGGAAGTTTGTCATGCTTCTCCGGTTGAGGGTCACCATGTAGGTGACCGTACTGCAAGAAAAGTGTTGCAAAGCAGTTATTATTGGCCAACCTTATTTGCCTATGAGTTCGTGCGAAGATGTCACCAATGCTCTAGGGTCAGTCTCAAAGCACCATGAGATGCCTATGACAAAAATTATGAAAGTTGAGTTGTTCGATGTATAGGGCATTGATTTTATGGGGCCCTTTGTAAGATCTTATGGGTTAAAATACTTATTGGTCATCGTTGATTATGTGTCAAAATAGGTGTAAGCTGTTGCTTTGGCCAATAATGAAGGAAGAGAGTGGTTGCATTCCTTAAAAAGAATATCTTCTCTCGCTTTGGGGTACCTCATACCATCATAAGCAATGGTGGATCATATTTTTGCAACCGAGTGTTCCAAGCTACTTTGTTGAAATACAGTGTGAAATAACATAAAGTTGCTACGCTATATCACCCATAAACCAGTGGGCAAGTGGAAGTTTTGAACCAGGAGATAAAAGCAATTTTGGCTAAAACGGTGAATGCGAGCAGAAAATATTAGTCTTGCAAGCTCGATGATGTCTTGTGGGCATATTGAATTGCATTTAAGACCCCTATTGGGATGTCAACATATCAGCTGCTCAACAGTAAAGCGTGTCACCTTTCGGTCGAATTATAGCACAAGGCTTTGTGGGCTCTTAAAAGATTGAACATGAACTCGAAAAAAGCTACTGAATTAAGGTTGGGGCAATTAAATAAGATGGACGAATTCTATCTCGAAGCTTACAATAGAGCCAATTTGTATAAAGAAAGAATGAAGAGTTACCATGATCAAAGAATAGAGAAGAGATATTTTTAATCTAGTGATTGGGTGTTATTGTTGAACTCTCAACTTTGGCTCTTTCCAGAAAAATTGAAATCAAGATGGTCTGGATCATTCAAGGAAAGTCAAGTGTTTCTATTAGGTGTGGTGGAACTTGAAGGTAAGGACGGAAGTCTGTTCAAAGTTAATGGGCAAATAGTCAAGACCTATATTGGTCCAACGAATGATGCAAAGCTATTTTCCATGGTGTATCTTGATGAAGTCTAAGTAATCGAGGTAACCAAGTCGTGACGCGACAATAAATCAAGCGCTAGTGGGAGGCAACCCACAAAGTGTTGTTGTAACCAGAGTTAGATTTTTTTTGTACAATTTAATGTGTTTGTGAAGTGTGCAGGACTGAGAATGCAGAAAGAAAAGAGTCTCTACAGTTAATCAGGGGTGAAACAAAGGCCAACAGACCGTCGAGAACCCGACGGATAGTCATTTCCACCATCAACATAAAGCTGAAATTTGAGGGTACTGGAATAGACTGACGGGCAAGTTGACAGACCATTGCATCACTGATGGACCATCAATCAACCATCACAGTAAGGCACGATTTAGATATTTCTGGTAAGCAACGACGGTCAACCTGATGGACCATTAGGTCAACCATTAACTTAACTCTAGTTATGATGGGTCGGGTCGGGTTTATTTTAAGGCCTATTTAATTGCCCGTTTCTGATCCAAACATTTTTAAATCGATAAGAAGAAACAGTTACATACGTTTCTACCTGTTCAAATCCTAAAACGGTTTAACTTCCTCTGTATTCAAAGTATATGGAAGTAGTTATTCCCTCTTAGGACTCTCCCTCTTCCTTTTCTCCCCTATTTAAACAATATCATCCTTCTTTCCTTCTCATCACAACACAAGTTAACAAGTTCTAAAAAAGGCTCTAAGTTGTATTTTGTTTTGAATTTGCAAGTCAGAGTGAATTTAATACACCATTAAGGTATGATCATGACCTTATTTTTCTTCCTTGAATTGCTAAATATGGAAGTAAGTAAGTTGTGGTGGTTGAAAGAAATTTCCCTCTTGTTTTTGCTTTGTTTTGATTATAATTTCAAAGTTGAACTCTAGTGTGCATTGTTTTGGGTGAAGTCTGAGTAACCCATGTACTGAAATTAAGAAAAGTTGTGATTAAATACTAATTTTTCACTATTATTGTTCTAAGAAGTGAAGATGCACACCGGGTGTTCGACAATAGGTCAAAGTGAAATCTAAAACTGAAAAATGATGTTGACGGTCACCTTGGCAGATCGTTGGACCAGCGATGGACCGTCAGGTAGACCATTACAAAAATGCCAAGATCAATGTTTACTGGATAGGCTGCAACGGACGACTTGGGCTGGGATTGTCAGTAACTCGATGGACCATCAAGTCAATCATTGCAAGTTTTTGAGATGCAGTACTCATTGGTTAAGGTCTGACGGTTAGTTCGGTGGACCTTCATGGTGGTGGTAGAGTACAATGACTAAGAGGAAAGCCAGTAAGAAGTAAGGAGGCACCTACCTTTAATACTCGACAATGAGGTGGGGTAACCCACACACTCTCTTAGTCTAAAAAGGAGAGTGAGAGTAACACAAGTAGCACCGGTTCGAGCCCCAACGAGGAAGGGGTCAACACATCTAACCCCAACCTTGTTGAGGCAAAAACTGATGTGGTTAATGTGGTTAAGAGAAACGACCCTCATATGAGAGAGACACTCAGTTGGAAAATTGAGGGATCAAAGAATAAGTTCCTTGATAGACTAAAACCGATGGCTAGTAGGCCAATCAAGAGGCCAATCACTGAAGAGTACCAAATAGTGATGAATGAGTTGTACGAATATCTAGAACTGGAGCGCCAATTCAATGAGTATGAGTTTGCTTGGATGAGCAAGCCTCTCGATTCATATCAACCAAATCTGGTGAGGGAGTTCTTCGCTAATTATTTGGCATTGATAGAGAAAGATTATTCCAAGGGCACAAAGATTTCATACTTGCAAAATAGAGAATCAGTCTCGGTGAGTAGAGTTAACATCGACATATTGGCTCGAATAACCAATAGGATATTGTATAGGCCCGACTATGAAGCACCGATTGCGGTTCCTGATCTTCAGTATCGTCTGACTTCAATATCCACGAAAGACCTTGGTTGTTTGGGCTACTTACTTTGATGGCAACCCAGCCTGGGAAACCAACCCGCGAGAGAGAATTGCTAAATCCACCCTTAGCTTTCGAGATAAGTTCTGGTGGGCCATTGTTAGATTGAGGTTGATGCCAACAGTGGGTGATGCCAATTTGGATAGTCATAGGACTGTGCTGGTGGCTAGTCTAATTTTAGGGCTGAAGATTAATTTTGGCCAAATTATTGCTGATGAGATATTTGTAAGGGCACACAAAGTGGCACGTGTGCTACCGTTTCCATGTTTAATCATGGATTTATGCAAGCAGGCCAATGTATCTCTGATTCGAGCAGTTGATAACGAAGTTTGGGCTATGCATAGGCAGGACATTGAGAAATCAAACGATGACTCAAAGTTTGAGATAAGAGTCAACAAACCTCTGTCCTACCAGCACAGTTGGCACCAACCCCTGATACTATTGAAATTCCCATAGGTTTGTCGTTGCCCATCACTACTTATGTGCCGCTTGATTATGTACCACCTAGTGCATATGTAGGATCAGAATCTAAGCCGCCAATGAATGGGACAGATTATTCAGAATACGGGTTGACGCAAGAAAATTTTGCTAAGTCAGTTAAGCTGCAAAAGAAGTTTAAGAAGCAGCTAGACACATGGGCTTCGCAATTCAAGCCTTTTGTTGATCAAATTGTGGCAGAGACAATTCGTCTATTTCAAAACATTCAGATTAGGATGGACCACATGGAAGCATAGGCGAACATAGCAGAGTTGAAGAATAAGCAGCCACAACAGCCCATTTTGACCCCGCTCTGGTGTAAGCAATAAAGATGAAGATATTGTTGACTTGATGGGGAAGCAATTGAAAGACAAAGGAAAGCAAGTAGATGAAAGTGTGGATAAAAGTACAGATAGAAAAGCTACCAGAAGAAGAAGGTGAGAAACAATAACACTGAAAGAGAAAGAAGAGTATGATATGAGGAAAGCTACAAGAAGATTGAGGAGAGATGAAGAGAATAGGAGGAAGAAGGTAGTAGATGAAAATGCAGGAGTTTCTACCAGTTCCGCCCTAGCAAAGGGGCTCAGTTCAAACCCAGCTCGAGATGTGATACCTCCGATTCTAGAGAAAGAGATTGTGAGTATCCCTTCCATCATAGGGGTCAACGTTGCTGCAGGTGAGGCTATTGGAGCCTCACCATATTTCACTGATGCCTTATCTAAATAAGAGGCTTTACAAGTATTCCACTCCTCTGTACTTTTATATGCATTGAGGACAACACATTTATTTTATGTGGGGTTGGGTGTACTTGTACCATAGGGGTTTTTGTTGCCTGCATTCTTTTCCTCCCGTATGCTATCTAGTAAAAACCGGCATGTCTAGGATTGCATTTTCTTTTCCTAAGTAATTGTGATGTAAATATCTGCTGTTAATGTTATTTATGAAAGTGTCTTTTACTTTAGCATCTTTTTGCATATATAGATGATGTATGACTAGGGCATAGGACTATGAACATGTTTGTATAGCTATTACCTCTTGTCAGTTAACATATGTTGAACAACCTTTGGTGATTCTGTAATTGGCATTAACATGTAAAATATACATGATCATGTGATGAAATTTAAGAGTAGTAGAATGAGTTTGACTCAGTTGCCCGTGTGTTCGAGTATTTGTGTTAGTTCTTTTATAGTGTGACACCTAGAACTTGCCTGATTCATTGATATTGTTTAGCGGTTGATTCAATAGGATAGGATAGCAGGCCCACTTTGCAGATCTTTCCTCATAGTATGGTCAAGCGCAGCAGCCAGGACCTTCTCGTCTGGAAATGTATCATTAATTTCAAACCATCCTCAACTACTTGATCACCCTCATGTCTGGACAGGTGATCCGCAACTTGATTTTCTTATCCTTTTTGATCTTTAACTTCAAAGTCAAACTCTTGTAGAAGCAGTACCCATATAATTAGCCTTAGTTTTGCATCCTTCTTTGCTATCAAATATCTTAAGGCAACGTGGTCTGCCACCTTAGTTCCCAACAAGTAAGTACATAACTTCTCAAAAGCATCGACAACTATGAGAAGTTCCTGCTCAGTAACAGTGTAATTCTTCTGTGCCCCATTTAATGCTTTGCTCTCATAGTAAATGGGGTGGAACAATTTTTCTTTCTTCTGGCCAAGCAAAGGATCCAGTGCTACTCCATTTGTGTTGTACATGATTTCAAAAGGCTTAGACCAGTCTGGAGAAACAATAATAGGACCAGTAACAAGCTTCTCTTTAAGGTATTCAAACACCTTCTTGCACTTCTCATCAAATACAAACTTAGCTTCCTTCTCCAATAATTTTCATAATGGATTAGCGATCTCGGAGAAATCCTTAATAAACCGGTGGTAGAATCTAGCATGTCCTAAGAAACTAAGCACTCCCTTCACAGATATGGGAGGGGGTAATTTCTCTATCACTTCTACTTTCGCCATACCACAGGGGTTTTTGTTGCCTGGTTCTTTTCCTCTCGTGTGCTATCTAGTAGAACCGACATGTCTAGGATTGCATTTTCTTTTCCTAGGTAATTATGATGTAAATATCTGTTGTTAATGTTATTTATGAAGTGTCTTTTCCTTTAGCATCTTTGTGTATATATGGATGATGTATGACTATGGCATAAGACTATGAACATGTTTGTATGGCTATTTTCTCTTGTCAGTTAGCATATGTTGAACCACCTTTGGTGATTCTGTAATTGGCATTAATATACATGATCATGTGATGAAAATCCTAAGAGTAGTAGAATGAGTTTGACTCAGTTGCCTATGTGTGCAAGTATTTGTGTTAGTTCTAGCATAGTGTGACACCTAGAACTTGCCCGGATTATTTATGCTATTTTGCGGTTGATTCAATAGGATAGGATAGCAGGCCTCCTTTTATTTTCAGTCCACTTAGCCAAAATAACTTTCCCACCAAAAGGATTTTTCCATTTTTGAACCCTTTTTGAGCTTATGTTAGTTTTCTTCATTCCTAATAACTCTAATTAACTCTCTTTAGGTTGTTAACTCCTAACTTTAGCCCTGGTCTAATATTGGACATTGTGCACCTTAACTTAGGCAAAACACCTAAGTTGAGGGTGGCTACTGTCAAGATTTTAGCCGTCTAATGAGAAGGTGGTTTAGATTTAAAATAAACTATTCGACCCTGATCTATTTAAGATAATGTACACCTTAACTGACTATATCAATATAAGTTGAGGTGATGCTTTTAAAAAAAAAAGAAGAAGAAAAGGGGTTCTGGCAAAGTGTGAATGAATAATTAAGATTGTAAGTGAGCTGGTAAAGCAGTAGCTTTGGTGAGTAGAATTCAAAAGAAAAGAGAGTTAAGTCTTAATGTTGAGTCACTTTTCCCAAAATTTGTTCTTAGCCTGGAGCCTCATTACAAGCCTGAAAAAGGCCTGCTTGATCTTTGCAAATCAACCATAAGGGAGTGTTAGATGATAAGGGCAAGCCTATGGGTGTGTGTGCTATGCTTGTAACTTCTTTGATGAGTGTAAGAGTCTTGATTTTTGTCCACAAGATATAATGAGTGGTGGACTTCATTGACTATGAGGGCAACTTGAGTTATATTTAGTATTGCCAATCTCTTTGGGACATTATATCCATGTTTGTGTGTGTGCTGAATTATAAATAATGCCGGTTGAAGATCCTAATGTGTTGAGCCCATATGAGTGAGTTGAAAAGTGAATGGTTGTGTGAAATCTAGTTTAACAGTTGATTGCCTATCATTATATTATTCATGTGTACAATTTGGTGCTGAGTTGCTTGAGGACAAACAATTGTCTTAAGTTGAGGGAGTTGATGTTTCGGCTTTTGACGGAACATTTTACATCTTTTTGAAGGGATAATTGTATATTTTCAAGAACCTAATGTGGTATTTAATACTGGATTTTAGTGTTTTCAGGTTTTTAAGGAGTTAGCTGAAGAGAAAACTTAGAAAAATAGCAGGAAAAGTTCACTGACAGGCAAACTGGCAGACCGTCAGCCATACGACGAACCGCCAGGGTGATCGCCAGAGTAAAATAGAAGGGAGCAAATGAGTGACCTCTGCGACGGTCCAAGTGGCAAATCATCAACCATCCGACGGACTGCCAACTTAGCCGTCAGGATAAAACCGAACATAAAGTTTTAGAGTCTCAAGTGACAGCCTATACGATGGACCACCAGGACCTCGACGGCCTGCCAACATGACTGTCAACCTTTAACTAGAACCTGTCACAGTGGGACCACCAGCGACGGTCCACGTAATGGATCGTCAAGCTTTCGATAGGCCATTAAGGTTATAACAAACTTGGACGTGGCTTTTCTGAGTTTAAATTTTAAATCCTCTATACCTGGGAACATATAAATACCCAGTTTAGGTATTTTTAGGTATCTTTTATCATACTTCCATCGAGAAACATTAATTTTAGGTATTATTCTCTGTGATTCAAGCAAGAATTGTGGATCTAGTTATCTTTATTTAGATTCTCATTGAATATTAAAGAACATTTATTGAAACCTTTGTAAGTAATTCTTCGAATCCATTTATGAAGAACACAATGATTTCCTATTCTTCTTCTCTTGAGATGTGTGGCTAAACTCCTATAACTAGGGTTATGGGAGCTTTGTTGTGACTAACTGATTGGGGTTGTGAGAATGCTTAATTTTCATTTGTAATAGAGATTGTATAAGCCCTTCTTCAGAAAAGTATATGTTGGGAAAAGAAGGAGTTTACATGAAGTCTAAAGGCCTTAACCTTTGAGGATATAAGTTGATGCCTTAGCAAGTATTGACTCACATGAGAGATTAATTGAATAATTCACATATTCTTTGAGTTCGAAAGAATTAAAGGGTAAACTACTCATTGAGGTTGAGAAACAAATAGGTAATCTTTAGAATTCAATAACTCTTGCAATTGAAGTGTAAATTAGGAATTTAAGAGAATTCACAACCCCATTTGTTTGAACATCTTAGTGAACATAACTCTAGTTTGTTTGATCTCAGTGAATTAGTATTTGCAATAAAATTCATTAGCAGGAACATTACTTGTTACAACCATTTAAATAATGTTACAAATTCAAAACTCCCGTTACTCAGGAACCTTCGATCAACAGTCTGTTAACAACCATAACACTTAGTTTGCATAATATTTCCAGTGGAATTCGACCCCAACCTAGTTGGGTTCTATATTTGACAGCGACCATTTATACTTTCTAACGATAGTTCTAATTTGGGCGTATCAGGCCACCAACCTTCTTAGAGGACCCAAACTTCTTGCTCTGCCTCTCCCCTATCTCAGCTTTCTTTACTAGCATGTACATAATAAACGTAGAGACATCCATGTCTTTGATCAATAAGGTGGCCTTACTTTCCAATATCAAGTCTCGGGACAACTCGAATGCAAACTTTATATTTCTAGCCCTCATTCTAGAAACCATCTCCGGAGCATACCGAGATAACTGGTAAAACTTCAAGGCATACTCTTTGACTGAAATCTTACCTTGCTTCAAATTTACTAACTCTTCCACCTTTGATTCGCTCAACTCCTGAGAAAAGAAGCAGTCCAAAAAAGCATTAGAGAAATCCTCCAATAGAGCTGATTCAGAATCATCACCCCTTGACTTATCCCATTCCTTATACCACTGGTACGCCACATCCTTCTGCTGGTAAGGGAAAAATCCAAACCTTCCACATTAGTGGCATGCATAGCACAGAAGATCTTTTTCATCTCATCTAGAAAACTCTGAGGATCCCCCTCAACCTTAACACCAGTAAAGGTTGGAGGGTTTAATCTCATGAACTGACTAACCCTTGTGGCCTCAGAAGATGGAGTCACAAATACACCATGCTCAGCCTGAGAAGCTGCCAACTGAGCCAATATATGGATAGACTAACGAAACTCAATATTTATCATATTATCTTGAAGAGCTCAAGGAGGACTGGAGGGAGCCGGTGGAATTCCAGAACGACAATTATCAACTCGACCCCTAGACTAGGTCTGGTCCCCATAAGTAGAATGGGTCCCATCACTATTATCCTTGGGTGGGACAAAAGAGTTTCTGTGAGCTTTAAATCGTCGAGGCAGCATGATATGAAAAGTGAAAAAATATAAATTTGAGGAGAATTCAGGACCTTAGGCTTTACTACTTAAAAATAGAACACAAGAAAGAGAAGCATTCCTAATTGCCTCGTATCCTCTCCCTTATGAGTGTGGCGCGCTACACACCCTTTAAAAAGACTCTACTCGACATGGCTTTGTGGACTTCCTAGACCATGAACCTTTGATATCAATCTGACACAATCCAAACCAGGGCCTAATCATGTCGAACATCTCAAGTCCAACACGGATCAGGGACCGCCCCAATACTGTTATGAGTCAAAGGGGCACCACAGATTTCAACAACATCATTGGAGGCCAACACATAAAGACGACTCAAGCTTGGGACTTGCCTTGATGCCTAACTAAAGAAACAAGTATTAAAGTGTGAAGAAGGGATTCAAACACTCTAAAGCCGCCCCATGTCTACATTCTAAGGCCGTCCCTTTTGTTACTCTCATTAAGGGCCTTTTGGTTATTTTACTATGTAATAAGTTTAGCCTAATACTATAAGTAGCTTCTATTAGGTTTGTGGTTTTCAACTTTGATATTTTGAAAGACTTCTCTTTGAGAGTGCATTACAAGTGTGGAATCACCTGTGCAAGTGTGGATTCACTTGTGGCAATGTGGAATCATTATGTTGGTTACTAGTTTAGAAACATAGGTTGCTTGGAGATTCTGGTTCCCTTGAGGTCTTCATAAAAGTGTGGTGTTGTTTATACAATTTATAGGGGTCTTTGTGTTTGATACTCTCTTAGGTTCTTGTTTATTGTATAATCTTTTGTCTCTCTATCTATCTTTACTTATTTGGTATCATTTGGTATTAGAGTGAGTCTTGATTTTATTCCAATAAAATCAATCTTGGGCTTGTTAACTTGAAAATTAAAAAAAAAGTGTTGAAAACCAAAAAATTCAAAAAGAAGCAAGTTGTCCCGTTTTTTGTGCTTTAGCAAAATGTTGAACTTAGATTAAGGAATCTTTTGTGTGCTTTGATTGTTTCTAGTGTTAGTTCCTTCTTCACTAACACTACTAGAGTCTAGATCCAAATTTTCAGCCATTTCTTAGTTGTTCTTGAATTTTGAAGGTTGTTGTTGTTGTGGATTCAAACTTGACCGTGTGTTGTTGATGTCATTGTTGTGGATTTGGTCTTGAAACCGTTGTCTTGTTGTTTGGGAGTTCATGTGTGCTTGAAAACTTCAAAAACCATTCAATTTGGAGGTTATTTAATTAAGGTGTACTTTTGAGTGTTCTTTACCATCTTCATATTTTGTTGAAGAGGAATATTCAAAAGGTGGTAGTTTGATCTAAGAAACCGAAAAAAGAGAGTGTGTCTTGTTTTTTTTCTTGAAAGACATAGTCCCAAGAACATACAAAAGAAGAAAGGGGACAAAGAGTCTTTCAAAAAGTCTTCTTACCAAAAGGGAGAAAGTGGTCTTCCTAAGACTTACCAAAGAGGAAAGGGAGACAAAGACTTTTAAAAGGTGTTTGGCCAAAAAGGTGAATGGAAAGTCAAGGTTTTTTGAATTTGATAAAAAGGCTCCAAGTCTTGTTGTTTCCCTCCCAAAGATGTTTTCCACTCATCCTTAGTTGACAATTGATCAATACAAATTGAAGACAAGAATTGTTTTTTCAATTTTTGACAATTTCGACGCCCAATCCAAGGCCATGTGGCAGCCAAATCATCACCCTTCAAAAACGACCTAAGGCTCAGAATTTCAGATTTCTAAGTTTCTTTTCTTTCTTTCTTTAGTTACATTTCTTGATTCTAGTACTAATTTACAAACTAGTAATCACCTACTAGGTTGTGAGTTTGTTTTGAATCCATTTCTTCGTGTTTGCATTCCTTGTGTGCTTTTATCTTTTTGTGATTCGTTGTAGTTTCTTGGTTCAAGTCCGTACATATTTTCCTTTGAGTCATTTCAAACAAGAATCTACTCTAACCTCAAGCCACAATTTGTACCGAGTAACCTCATTGGAGTTTAAACGAGATACCAACACTTGCGATGCCAGTTAAGTGACATTTCAAAGGTTTGAGTTTGTGAGGATGTTTTCTTTTCTAACCTTAACTTGTTTGCTGTTTTTTGATTTGTTTAGTGTTTCTTAAGTACTATGGCATCGGGAAAGGTAACCATGAAAGATTTGATGGCGGCCATAATGGGTATTAGTAGTCGAATGGAAAGAATGGAAGGGAGAATGGATAGAATGGAAGGAATAATGGAAAGAATAGAAGGGATGGAAAACTCTCTTTCAAAGAGGTGGATGACATGATAGAGCATCCAAGTTTTTCCAAATCCACCCTTTCCAATCCACCAATTTTTCAAGCTTCCTTGAGTGGACATGCTCCAAATGAGCTACAAGGTAACAAAGCTAACTCCTGCACTCTAGTGAATGAGGCTAGTAGCCAACTAAGTGTGAATGGTAGCTTATCATTATGTGAGGCGAATGTTTCTTTACTTCATAAGGATAATACACAACTTGAGATTGTGGATACACTTGTTGATCCTAATAATGATAAAATTAATTCTTCTAGCATGATCAATTTGTGTCCACCTAGTGTTGAAGCCATCGTGACAAGTGATAGTACATTGTCTTATAGAAGTCATGAGGACTAACTTGTGTCTGAAAATGGTGATATTGAAAATGTTGGTCGATTGAATGGGAAAAACCCTCTAATTGCATTTGTTGACGGTCATGTTAGTATAGAAAGTGTAAATAATTGTATTGGTGGTAATCGTGGGGGAAAGATGTATTTCCTAAGCCCGTGTCCATGGACACTCTACCCATTCGATCCTGGTGATCATTTAAAATATGGAGGTTCTTTTCCACACCACTTGGTTCTTAGGCAAGAAGACAAGCCACCAATGGGTGAGATTGTTGGAACTCATCCCTATGATGAAAAGTCTTTCTTGGAGATTTCTAATCTACTTGAAAGTCCAAAGTTGTGTAAGGAAAGGGTCTCCAACATAGATGAGGACTATAGAGGGGTTACAAGCTTAATGAGACTTGGAATCCATGTGAGCCTTCATGAGCGGTTGATTGAATACCATGGTTCCTCTAGCATACCACTTTGTTAAAGGCCCTTGAATGACCAAGTAGTTCTTACTTTTTCAGGTTAGACACCCTTAATTGATCATTTTGATGCTTGGTTATATCTTAAGTGTGAGCAACCTTGGTGTGATGTTATTCATGATTGTGCTAACATTAACTCTTATGCGATGAGGAAAATGTGTTTGCTTATGTCTCCTACTATTTTGCAAGGCTTGGATTCGAGCTCGAATCCATATTAAGAAGGATAACACATAAAGACGACTAACACATAAAGACGACTCAAGCTTGGGACTTGCCTTTGATGCCTAACCAAGAGAACTAGAATTGAAGTGTGAAGAAGGGCTCCAAATACTCCAAAGCTTCCCCATGTTTACATTCCAAGGCCGCCCTTTTGTTACTCTCATTAAGGACCTTTTGGTCATTTTACTATGTAATAAGTTTAGCCTAAGACTGTAAGTAGCTTCTATTAGGTTTGTGGTCTTCAACTTTGATATTTTGAAAGACTTATCTTTGAGAGTGTATTACAAGCAGGGAATCACTTGTGCAAGTGCTTATTCACTTGTGGCAACATGGAATCGTTGTGTTGGTTACTAGTTTAGAAATAGAGGTTACTTGGGGATTCCGGTTCCCTTGAGGTCTTTGTAAGAGTGTGGTCTTGTTTATACGGTTTATAAGGGTGTTTGTGTTTGATACACACTTAGGTTATTGTTTATTGTATAATATTATGTCTCATTATCTATCTTTACTTATTTCGTATCAAATATCAAACCATACCCGCCCTACACCCTTTGTCGGATGAATTCCGAACATATAACAAGCTAGAACAAAGTTAATTGAAAGATATTTAAAGGTGTACATAACCATAACCAACAACAAGAAGGATCGGATTTCAGTCCAACAACACAAGAACAACAAGTTTAAGTTTTCGGTTTTTCAGTCCACAACACAAGAACAACAAGATAGATAACAAATGCTAGTGAATCGAAAAGAGCCCCACACGGCTTCACTAGACTTTAAAGATACAAACTCAACAACAACAACAACAAGATAAAGAAAGATAGATAACTTGACATATAACATTCAAGAAACTAAGAACCCTAACATCAAGAGAGGACCCTAAGTCTAATGAATATAAACACCAAGTTCTTACGAGGACCAAGAGGCACTCAACGACCTCAAAACCCTTGTTTCTAGCCAAAGAGACAACACAAGTATCCCTCTACTTGTGAGATGATAGTGGCGGCTTCTAGGAGTAGAAGAGAGAGGAATTGTTTTGTGATTTTAGGTTACAAGTTTCAGCATTCCAAAAACTAAGGACTCACTCTCTATCATGTTCTATTTATACTACAAACAAAAGGGGTAAAATGACCCATCCGCCCTTGCTTCTTGTGCCAACCTTGGAGAGTAGTTTATTACACATTAGGACCTCTCCACACACATAAAAACGTTTAGGTCCTTGGTCGGTTCAATCACCAACTCACACACGGCCATTTGCATGAACAAAGCTTGGAGTGTTTGTAATTCCCGAGCTTGGCTTCGTGTGAAAGGCCGTGTACCTGTGGAGGCTGCCCTACCCGTATCATTTCCCAATTAAAATATTTACACATTCCCAATTATTTATCGAGGAGTCTTTTATTTAGAAATTAACCATTAGTATTGTTCTACCAAAATTAAAGCTTGCATGTCTATCCTTTTATGCCATACCAAAGCCATTAAGCCAATTTGACTCCAAAGATTCTGTTTAAACTATTACCATGGCCACCAAGGACTTTCCAAACCATTTAAAACCATCCAAACCAAGTTAGGTTCCATTACCATATTATGCAATGCAATGGTTTCAATAATAGTCATACTATATGACAAAAGCATTCTCATTGGCATTTTAACAAATATGTTGAGGCCATATAATTTCCAAAAGCAAAACCAAGTATCAATTGATCCTTCCCTTGAAACTACATGTTCAAACCATAATTGTAACATGAAAATCAATTAGAAAACATAGGAAAACATTATCCAATCAAGAACAACCAAAATCCACAACATCTATTTCAAAACCAAAACAATACCACAAAATACTGTGAAAACCATTCATTAAAACATGTTTTTAGTTAAAATAATAATAATGAGGTAGGAGGAACATGCCTTAGATACCAAGGAAAACAGAGAGAAACCACCCTTAAGATCCTTAATTGATTTCCTTGAAAAAACCCTAGCCTTTTCGTGAACTACGAGTTTGAGAGAGATTTTAAGAGATATTTATGAGTGTTTGGCTGAGAATAAGAGGTTAATGAGGTCCCAAAAGATATTTTATGTCGTGGGATCAAGAGGATTTAAGAGGGGAAATGTCCAGAATACCTCCATCTTAAACTGTAGAAATTTACCTAGGTGGGTACGAGTTGGCCCTCCAGCTTGTCACCACATCATACGATTGGTGCCATCCAGTAATAACCAGAACAGAAAGTTGGACACCATATTCTGTCCAACATACAACTCCCTTTCCCAACTTGTTACCAAACCATACGACTAGTATCATAAGTCATATCCAAGACAGGGCCACAAGGGCTAGACTAGACAACATACGATTGAAGCTTATCTTACTCTTCAATCAACATATGAATCATACCCACCAAGCCGTATCCATAATAGAAAATCAACCACTACTCACTGGACTCCTTATGAGTTAGATCATCTGACCCGAACCTACACCATACGACTCGTATGGTGAGTTATTACAAGCATAGTGAGCTTATAGTTCAAGAAAATTTTAAGGGCCAAAACCCAGGGTGTTTTATACTCGTAGCCTTTCATTACTTAGTTTTTGGAAATTTACTTCGCCCACTTTTATCTTTACAATTGCATGTCATGACTCGTAGCCACTCCTTATTAGTAGCGGTCAATCTTGGCTTCTCAGCTTCACTTCTTCCACTGTTCTCCTGACGAGTCTGGCTGTGAGTCGTAAGGAGAATTAACAACTCATATCTTGACCAGTAATTTATCTTTTCAGAACTTTCTTTCCTTCTTTTTTTTAGTCTAAGATTACTCCCAACCTATTTTCCCTATAAAACACACCAAACCATATCATATCTGTAACACCCTTGAAATTTTGGGTATTTTATTTTTGGATTTTCCGTGCTTGAAATATTGATTTTTGACTCCACGATAACCCCGTGTCACGGAGGCTAGTATCCATGATAGCCTCCGTGCCACAGAGGGTAGGTGTCCGTGATAGGGTCTGTGACATGAAGGATAGCCTCCACGATGAGGTCCGTTCCTCGGACCTATGTAAATTTCAACTGTTTTGTTCTATTTTAATTGGGCGAAGGGTAATAAGGTCCTTTCATTTATAGACTACCTTTAAACATTACTTAATCATATTCCCATCAGTTTTCATGACACAAAATCAATTATTTCACTTTCAAACTCCAAACCCCAAGAAAACATAAGGGTTTCGACTGGCGCTTATCATCCGGGTTCCAAATTCTCAATTACCCACAAATCTTTGTGTGTCTAAGGCATGCACCTCTTCCTTATACTTATAATTTTCTTAATGGCATGAATTCATTATAAATGCATGGTTTTGATGTGGGTCTTGGCATAGTTGAGGGCTTTTGACATGATTGGTCATTAAATTAATTCCTCCATGGGTTATTGATTTGAACATTGTGGGGGTACATAGGAATGGTGAATAAATTGAGGGGTCATTTTTAAACCCTAAGTTGATGATTTTGCCTTGATTTATGGTATGAAAACAATGTGCCCTCAACCTATTTGTGAAATTGAAAATAAATATGATTTTCATCACATAGTTTGGCTTGCTCACTTGAACTAATGCATTGATATAAAAGGTTAATGAACCGTGTTTTGATATTGTTGAACTTGGGGTATGTGGATTCCCCGCGTCAATGTCAATTGATTTAATGGGTTAGTGACACAACTTGAACCAGGGCCTTGTCGTAATGGGCAATCCCAAGTCAAACCAGGATCGAGAAACGCTCCCGTTACCCAACCCAAACCCCAAAAACATACCTTAAGTCGGCTGAATTTTGAACATATAACAAGATAGTGTATTTAACCATATGATGACTTTGGAATAACTACATACGAGACCAACCCAACCAAGTCCAACCATCTAATATCCAACCAATAGCAAAACCAAAACTATTCAACCAAAACCAAAGTATAATAATCCAACGTATGTATGTATATATATATATATGACATAAACAATCCATACCATAACCAAGTCAACAGTTGTCATACAAAGCCTCTAGACTAAACCAAAGAGTACCTAGTCGGGACATACCCCTGACATTGCCATAAACCGAGTCAATAAAAGACAAAAATACAAAAAGAAATCCATGGAAATAGATGCCTTCCGAACTATGAAAGCTCACCACTTCAATCTAACAACTGATCCCAAAGTTCGAAAGCTAAGCAGGAGAGTGGAATATCCGGTTCCTGCATCGCATTGGGATATAGCGCACAAAGATGGGTAAGCGGGTGAACGTTAGCATGCACTCATGATAAGAACAAAACAATACCAACCAATGATAAACCAAGTAAAACCAACCATATGAATATAAATCATATATATATATATATGTATATATAACCATGTTGGGAAAGGGGATCAGGTTTAACATGCCATTAAAACCATTACTTGGGTTGTGTTGCTTTGCCGTGCTAATCTACCCACAGGCTATATAGGTTTAACTACCCCTACTGAAAGGACTCCAGTGCATGAAACCGCACGACCAGGAAAGAAAACCTAGGATGACTAGTACATCCCCCAAAATATAAAGTGTGACATCATGCACACGGTCACTAGGACCAAACCTTACAACGACAAATATGAGTTTCCAGTTTTGGTCCCCCCCGGGACCCCCACGTTTTACGGATTTCCTACATGCCCCACCATTATTTCCAAATTAAAAACTATTACCAACTAACCAAACCATTATCAATTTATTAACCAAGGCCGCTAGTAGCGGTATCATCATACCGACTATAACTTGCAAGTATTGTCCATAGCCAATCATTTATAGATTAAGGGATTCCAATGTACCCTTCAATTCGCCTTATTAAACCACTTAGGGGATTACTATGTACCCCCAAGTATAATCATTTAGACTATAACCATTACTCAAACCATTTCCATTCACTTGGGGGATTCTCATTTACCCCACAACGTTTTCATTTAAACCAACCATAACCATTCCACACCATGCACACCATTTAAACCATTTTAGACCGTTCCAAACATTTAAAGAATTTATATCATTCAACCTATTTAAACCATGTAAAACTATCCAAAACCATTTAGAGTTCCATTATCAAACAAAATCATGCAAGAGTTTCAATGAAAGTTCAGCAATAGAGTAAAAACATTTTTTTAGGCATTTTATTGAACATGTTGAGGGCATACCTTTACCAAGACCAAAACCTAAACCATCACAATTAGGGCTACTTAATACCCATTTGTTAAACCATAACCAACCAACACACACATGTGTAAACCATTACCAAAAATATGTAAAAATATAGTTAAAACCAAGACCCAACAATATGCATCAAGACCTTCAACATTGATTCAAAATCACCATTTTTGATTTAAAAAATAAATGTTTAAAACACATTAAATCATGCCTTTAGTTGGAACAAAAAATGAGGGACGAAGTACATGCCTTATATATGAACATTCACATATGACATCTTAACCTATGAGCCCTTTGAATAACACATGAAGAAACCCTAGCCTCCAATCCTCAAGAGTGAGGTTGAGAAGGTATTTGAAGTGTTTTAATCCCCACCAAGGTTTATATAACGTGAGGACATAAGGGTTTTGAACTAGGAAATGTCCGGACTATGCTTGACTTAAAATTAAAATAAGCCACGATTTAGGTTACGACTCACCCATGCCATCCGTACCCTAGGGTACGAGTGGTACCCCAACTCGTACCCAAGACCTTTCCAACACCCTAACACTGGTTCCTATAAGTCTCACCATCCAAACTCATACCTTAAGGTATGAGTGATGCACAAAACCGTACCCACCTATCATATCTTTGGTAGTTTCACATGGCCAATCATTCAAGCACCGTACGACTTAGCCTTACACGCCTCATATCTTTATATATGACTCGTAACTTGATGAGTTGTATCTTGGGTAGAACTTAAACCAAACATACTGCCTAGTGTATGAGTGAACCCTAAAGACAACCCCTAACTCGTATCCAAGGGTACAAGTGGTACCCTTGAGCCGTACCAAGTCCATAAGTCCAAAACCAAGGAAATTTTGTAAGGGTCCATGTTCTAGGGTGTTTTAGTCTCCCCCACTAGGATCATTCGTCCTCGAATGATAGGTAAGGGCAAGGGACAAGAACGAGATACCATATTAACACACATCAAACTTTCTTCCAATCGAGATAAAGGACAAGAATTCAAATTAAGATGAAAAAATCATCACATATCCCAAGCATGATTTACACCCCAATGCCTTTATTGTGACATCTAACTAAGCTAGAAAACAAATATTCAAGAGGAACCATTTCTCACCTTTAACTAAGTTAGAAATCAAGATATGATAAAGAACACATATCTTACGCATGAGTTTCTAGAATGAAGAACCAGCGCGGATACTTGGACGTCATGTCCTCATCCGCATCCCAAATGGCTTTCTCGGACTTTTAGGTTCACCATGGAATTTTACTGAAGCCACACCGTTAGTTCAAAACTGGCGAACTTACTGATTCAAGGATCCTTATCAGGAACCCCTTAAAGAACAAGGAATTTGAAATACCAATACTACCCAAAGGCACAAACCAACCAAGGACTATCCACACCTTATTTCCACACAACACATAGATTACTTGATGAATGGACTCATGCTAAAGAGAAAGTCCAATTTGATTTAGAATTTACCAATACACATCACTACAAGAGCTTGAGTCTAAACTATACACCACTTCCATGTTCAAGCCTATCCAAAAGCTAAAAGGAGTTAATTTCGACCACTGGGCCCTACTTCTTACATCTATCCCAAAACACTACCTCACCTCCATCACCATTATATTATAGAATCGATGAGTAAAGGACAGGGACAAACCATATCCAACTATTATAACCAAAACTCCCAACCTATGATTGAACACAAAAAAAAACCATGCAACTATTGAGCCATGAAGGAAATTCTTAAAACCATGCATTATAATATCTCTCAAGTACCCAACACAACTACTAGTATACCTACCAATCACAACATTCAAGCCTACAACTTATATGCCTATAGTATGATCTATCCTTCTAAAGATCTAGCACCATTTAATATTTCACCAAGGCTTCCATCACCTATTTTTTTCCTACCTATTTCTCATGACAATAACCCAACCTCACCTTTCAAAACCTCAACTTTGTAGTCACCTTAGACTCTTCCTCACTCTGGGACTTCTATATTCCCTATTTCACAACATCACTATGCTCCCCAATGGCACTACCATACTAACACAAGGGAAATCATTTAAGGAACTGAATTAAAAGAATTGTCCATGCCACCCAAGTCAAGACAAATAGACACCAAAAGTAAAACAACCACACATACCATAAGTAATGCAATGTAAAGTCAAAACTTATATTTAGGGAATAAGGCAAATGCCAAATGCAAACCTTAGGGATCCATGCTATAAGAATGCATACCACACTAGTAGAGTACCAAGATAGAAGAGAATATCTAGAATATGCAACCCAACTGTCCCTTGAAGTTCACCACTAAAAAAGAAATCTAGATTATCCACCAACCTTCATCCCATTTCACCTACAAGCATAATACTCTACTCTAATGGGTATCACCAAAGACGTACACCAGGATGTTTGGTTCTCCTATACCCACAACCTTATTCATTCCAGTTCTACCTAGATCCCAACACAGACATGTAAAAATCATGAGACCAAGGTAATTCCAAGGTTTCCGATTAAACAAAACTATTCAAAATAAAAACATAGCAACCGAGGCCTTTTCAAAATCATTTAAATCCAACCAAAACCAATTTATGTCCCTTTAATCATTTATGTAATACAAAGATTCAAGAATAGTCAAACCATACGACAAAATTATATTCAATGGAAATTTTACTGTAACATCCCATATTTTGCTTGTACTTTTTCTAATTATATGGAACTTGGTATAGCTTTTTGATATATATAACGTATGAGAATAAGCAAGTATTAATGGTATAGATGGAATTATAGATGCTGCCCGTACAGTTTAATGTGATGCGACTAAGTTAACGTTAAGATAACTATTTAAACTTGGAATCGTAAGCTAGTATTTGAATCTAAAGTTTAAAGTGGCCAAGTGTGTACAAGTTATTAAAGGGATTAGGAGCTGAAAATAGAGCAAAATATTAAGGTGCTTGCTTCAATTATTTAAAAGCTAGTAGGTGAGTCACCTACTTAAGTTGTTTGGACCAAATTAATGGACCCATGGCTATGGATCAAATTTGGGTCTATGCTAATATACTCATTTGGGCCAAATTGAACAAAAGAGAAAGAAAATGGATAAGTGGCCCAACACACCAATCTGTCAAGGCCCAAATATAATTGAGCACAACAAGAAATTAAGTAAGTAGGTGCATCACCTACTTTGAAGTTTCAGCAGCTTGGACCCTTAAGTGCATCCATCACCTACTTGGACCAATTTGACCAATTTTATGGTCCAAAATGCAGCTAAGGAGGTGGACAAGATAGGGCCTTTAAAAGGCCAAGTTGCTGGTCATTTTACTTCACTTTTAAGTCACAAAATAAAGAGTATATTTCAGCAAATCTCTCTACTCTCTCTAAAACAACAAGAACAGCAGCCCTATTTTTTCTTCTAGGGTTCTTGAAGAAACCCTCACCTTTGCAGCCCAAGGTAAGTGAAAAACACTTAAGGTTTTGTTTAATTATCTCATGGAAGATTAGGAAAACAAGTTATAAGTATTTGACTATAAGTATATAGCTGATTATAGAACAAGCTGTTTGTTCACGTTTCCTTGTTATTTAGGAACTTTTTTTCTTCTTCTTTGGTTTAAGTGTGAAGGAAAGTTCAAGCTCTTGAAGAGTTCAATTAAAAGAATAAGTTGCTGAATTGAGGTAAGGTGACTGCTCCAATTTGTTTTTCTTATATATGAATTTGAGAGGGGATTATGGATGTCTTGTTATTGAGAACTCAAGAGATGATGAGTTCAATAATTGAATACTACAATACAAGGGGTTTGGGACTGTTTTGTGGACTGTTTTGTATGTATATGTTATGGGCTGCCTGGTTGAAGTTGGATAAAGGTGTGATGAGTTTGTTGTGAATTATAGAAGAAAGATGTGGTGATACACCACCGAACTAATGTTTGCTGCCCAATCTATTTTGCGTATTGTTTGGAATGTGTAATGAAGTCAAGGTGGTTTTGGTGAACCTTATAAGAACCTATATGGTATGTGGGTGTAATTGGAGGAAAAAAAGGGTTAAAATAACACCCTTGTTTGATAGATTAATAGTTGCTGCCCGGTTACTGTTTTGGGTGAAATTAAGTATCTCAAATATGTTGATTGGTTACTAATACTAGTTTACCATATATTCTATTATAGATAAGTAATCTAAAAGGCAAGAAGTCAAGTCGGGTTAGTTTCGGAGTCAAATAACCAGGTATGTAAGGCATACTCTATTTCACACTCTTTGGCATGAAATCGTACAATTGTTCCATCAAGCAAGTTTTTGAGGTTATCCTATAACAAAGTGATACTTAATTGCAGCACATTACACTCCATGTATCCAATGACCTTGTTCCCACTCTCTAACGCATTAGAACACCTCAATACGTGCTTATTATTAAATCTGCGCATCTATCTTCACTAGAAAATTTCAGGAGTTCTCCGTTTGTTCAAATAAGACCCATGTGTTATTTCAGATCCTAAACACTTTATTTGTGTGCCAACAGCTCCCTACCTCATTGTTGTTGCATTAAGTGTCTATTTACATCTCTCTTATTAGCTTATTATTGGTTCAACATACCATAATGTGATGACCACCAAAGTAACAATCTCAAAGGCTAAATAAACTAAGTAATACAAATCTGTAAAATGACGAGTGGCAGCTCAGGGGCATTTGCCTAGCATGGGCCGATCTCGATACCTTTATTTGTGGGTGGTATCTCAGGGGCATAAGCCTAGCATGGGCCGATCCCAATCTTTATATGTAGGTGGCAGCTCAGGGGCGTAAGCCTAGCATGGGCCGATCCTAATTTATCTATTTACCACTGATCAGCTGGTCATTTGCATTATATATGGCTTACAAAGATTATGAAGTAAGAAGGGTAAAAATGAAGAAAGGAACGTAATGTATGTAGTCCCACAAGTTTATATAAAGGTGGTCTACTAGTACTCCTTATACACTTGTATCAGATTTCTATTGAGCTTT
The DNA here is from genome assembly GCA_030864225.1 of Capsicum baccatum var. pendulum. Lineage (NCBI taxonomy): Eukaryota > Viridiplantae > Streptophyta > Magnoliopsida > Solanales > Solanaceae > Capsicum > Capsicum baccatum. The sequence continues at coordinate 12,820 of JAQZCD010000033.1, read as the reverse complement.
TGTATCAAGTGTGTTCCTATTTTTTGCCTTACATATTCAGTACATATTTTCGTACTGACGTCCCTCACAGGGGACCTGCATTTCATGCTGCAGGCACAGGCACTTCAGCTCATACAACTCACTAGTAGGAGCACAGGCTTTTCAGGGACCATTGGTGAGCTCCAAGTTGATTCGGGGCTTTCCGAGTCTATTCCATATATTTTGGTATTGTACAATAAGTAAAGAGTAGGGCGGGGCTTTGTCCCGACCCTAACTAAGTCTATGTATCTTTTAGAGGCTTTGTAGACTAATGTAAAGTTATGGTAGTTTTTTCTCTTTAGATGTGGTGGCCCAACGACCAAGTATTGTATAATATCATGTTTGTCAGAACCTTTAGTTGTTATAGTTATATGCATGGGAAGTACAAGTTTACAATTACAATTACAATTAGTTTGAGGCGTGACATTTACAATTAGTTTGAGGGCTTATAATTTCCAAGACCAAAACCAAGTAATTGGGGAATCCATGGTACCCCAAAACCATTTAACATTCCCATGCATCCCACAATGTTTATAAACATAAATAAGCATGAATAATGAATTATAATCCATGGAAAATAAATTAAATGAGTAATTATGTCAAAGCCCTCAATTGTTCCAAAACCCACTATTAAAATTATGAATTGAATAATCAATTTCATGCCAACAATAAAGTACAAGTATAGGGACACAGACACGTGCACATTCCATGACCTATCCCATCTAATTACTTGATACAAGATCAAACGAACAACACCAAGAGCAACAAGAAGGCTCAGATTTCAGTCCAACAACACAAGAACAACAAGTTTAAGTTTTCGGTTTTTCAGTCCACAACACAAGAACAACAAAATAGATAACAAATGCTAGTGAATCGAAAAGAGCCCCACACGGCTTCACTAGACTTTAAAGATAACAAAATCAACAACAACAACAAGATAAAGAAAGATAGATAACTTGACATATAACATTCAAGAAACTAAGAACCCTAACATCAAGAGAGGACCCTAAGTCTAGTGAATATAAACACCAAGTTCTTACGAGGACCAAGAGGCACTCAACGACCTCAAAACCCTTGTTTCTAGCCAAAGAGACAACACAAGTATCCCTCTACTTGTGAGATGATAGTGGCGGCTTCTAGGAGTAGAAGAGAGAGGAATTGTTTTGTGATTTTAGGTTACAAGTTTCAGCATTCAAAAACTAAGGACTCACTCTCTATCATGTTCTATTTATACTACAAACAAAAGGGGTAAAAATGACCCATCCGCCCTTGCTTCTTGTGCCAACCTTGGAGAGTAGTTTATTACACATTAGGACCTCTCCACACACATAAAAACGTTTAGGTCCTTGGTCGGTTCAATCACCAACTCACACACGGCCATTTGCATGAACAAAGCTTGGAGTGTTTGTAATTCCCGAGCTTGGCTTCGTGTGAAAGGCCGTGTACCTGTGGAGGCTGCCCTACCCGTATAATCCTCTCCATCTTGAGAGGAATTTGACCTCAAATTCGGCATTTGGTCATCTTCAACCGCATCCACGAGAGAGAGGTTACCAACGTTGAAAGTGTTGTGCACTTGATATTCCGGTGGAAGGTCAATCTTGTAGGCGTTGTCATTGATTCTCTCAAGTACTTGGAAAGGACCATCACCCCTTGGCAGCAACTTGGACTTCCTTTGAGCTGGAAACCGATCCTTTCGAAGATGCACCCACACCCAATCTCCGGGTTCAAGCACAAGCCTCCTTCTCCCTTTGTTTACCCTTTTTGCAATCTCTTGGTTCTTCTTTTCAAGCTTGATCCGCAACGTCTCATGCATCTTCTTCATTGCCTCGGCTCTTTTATTTCCATCTAAGCTGGTCATGAGATCACTAGACAAAGGAGTGAGATCTAAAGGGGTAAGGGGATTCAGGCCGTAAACACATTCAAAGGGAGTCATTCCCGTGCTCGAATGTATTACCCGGTTGTATGCAAATTCCACCAAGGGTAGGTGATCTTCCCATGAAGTCAGTTTACCTTTAACCATAGAACGTAGCATAGACCCTAAGGTTCTATTTACTACCTCCGTCATGGGCCTCCCTCACAAATAATTCCCTCCAAGAACTAGAAGGAACACACAGCCTCCTCCCCTTGAACAAATACCCATCGAACCGAGAGTAGGAGGAATGGTCATTCTCCTTAAGCCAACGGTCCCTTCCCCACTCTTCGCATTCCCTAAAAATAGGAGCAAAGGTAGGATCCTCGGGATACAACATCCGCAAGCTCTCAAAACCCATCAACTTCGAGGACAAGGTAGCAACAAGCACATGCTTCCTAGACAAGGCATCGACAACAACATTTTTCTTTCCCCTTTTGTAATGAATTACATAGGGGAAAGTCTCGATGAACTCAATCCACTAAGCATGACGCCTATTCAGCTTGTCTTGGCTCTTAACGTGTTTCAATGACTCATGATCCGTTCGTATCACAAACTCCTTAGGCCACAAATAATGTTGCCAATTTCCTGATATACGGACAAATGGCCATCTTATCTTTGGATGACATCTTTGGAGGCCAACACATAGAGGCTCAAGACTTGGTCACCTCGATAATACAAGAACATGCATGGAGGACCCGTTTTGAGCGTAACTTAAAGCAATCTCGCGTATGGAAGATTGATTGGAGCATTTAAGAGTGAGGACTCACAGTTTTGGACCTTAATTAAGGGCATTTTGGACATTACACATGGTGTATTTACACACCATGGCCGCACCTATCATCAAGGGCAAAGTGGTCTTTTTGTATTCTTTTGTATTACACTATAAATAGGTCATTTTAGCTCATTTCTTGGCAGATTTGGAAAGATGAAGAATTGAAAGACATATTTTCTCTCTTTTGAGAGTGTAACACCCTTAGTTGTAGGGCTTGGAAAAGCCATCCTTAGCATAGGGCTTGGAAAAGCCAATATTGATCTTTGCTTGGAAACGGTAGATCTTAAGGTTAGTTCATTCCCTTGGTGCTCACCGTAAGAGTGTGGTTTTGATTGTTACATTCATTAGGGGTTAGTGTTGAAATACACTTGGTTCTTAATCTTGTAATAATCTTGGTCTCACTATCTATCTTTATTTTCTTGCAAATCGTGTATGTGTTGTGTAGTGGACTGTTTTGGGGTCTTCGTTGAATCCAAAACTTGTATTATTGTTGTTCATCTTGTTCATCACGTTTCATTGCTGTTTTGGTGTTAATATACACTCTTGTATCTTGTATTCTTGTTGTTAGTAGCGAATCCGAGTGTGGTCTCCATCTTGGTCCTCGAATCCTTAAGATTAGTGGACTGTTTTGGAGTTGTTTCGTGTTTCCCTTTTTTTTTTCCGTATCATTTGGTATCAAAGCATGGCTTGATCTTGTTCCTACAAGATCAATCTTGGGTTTGCTTGTTAGAAAATTTAAAAAAAAAAAAAAAAAAAACTGAAAACTGAATTTTTCAGAAAATAGCAATCTGTCCACTTTGTGTTCTTGGCCGAAAATTGTGTTCTTGTTGTATCTTGGCCGAGATTTTTATTTGTCTTTGTTGTCTCTAGGTGTTAGTTTTGTTCCTCACTAACACATTGAGTCTATATCTTGTTTTGAGCTTGTATTTCAATGTTATTGTGAACATAAGCTCTGCCCATTGTTGTTGAACATTGTTGTTGTAGACATTGTTGTTGAGAAACTTGATTGGCCGTGTATTTGGTTGTTGTTGTTGAAAGAAGTGTTGTTGTTAGTCTTGGTGAATGTTGTTGCTCTTGAAGTTCTTCACAACCTTCATAACCTTCATCTCTTGTTAAAACCGAAGACACAACACTAAAGAGACTTGGCCATTTGTTGTTGTGGGATTGGAGTTGGATGTTGGAATTGTTGTTGTTCTTGAAGATTGTTGTTATTGTTCTTGGTGTGGTTGTTGTTGTTCTTTAAGTTCTTCATCTTCCTTCATATATTGTTAGAACATAAAGTGAATGATAGATCCTAAAAGGTGAAGGAAAGAGGTGTAAGTAATTGTTAGTCTTGAAAGACCCCCCCAACCACCAAAGACTTTACATCACTTCTCAACCACTTTCCCATGAAACAAGGGTCCATGTTTTAAGGAAAAGTACTACAAAAGTCAAGTCTTGAAATTTGAAACTTGAAAAAAAGGCTCCAAGACTTATTCTTCCCTCCTTAAAACAAATTCCACCAATCCAAATTAAAATTGGTCCAGACTTGGACTTTGGAAAATAAAAATTGTAGAAACCGCAACCAATACGTGGCTGCCACGTCATCAAGTACTGTTCACGCATCAAATTTTGGCTCAAATTTCAGATTTCTTAGTTTCCTTTTGTTGTTCCTTAGTTTCAATTTTATTGCTTCCAATTAATTAACAACTAGTAATCACCTACTTAGTTGTAGATTAATTGTTGAATCCGTTTCTTTCGTGTCTTCGTTATTTGTGAGCTTTTCTCATTTTTAATTCGTTGTAACTTCTTTATTTCAAGTTCGTAAGGAAATTTTATTTTGTGTCTTGAGTCGATCAAACAAGAATCTATTCCGGCCACCAAGTAGAATTGACATCCTATTGACTACCGGAGTATAGGCAGCTTTCAATATTCGCCGCTCCAATTGTGAGAATCACAAAGGTGAGTGTATACGAGTATTGGTGAGGAGCATTACTACTAATCTTGTTTGTTCATTTTGTAGGTTTAAAGGGTGATATAAGGGGAACATGACTTTAATAGCCGGGATTATTGTTACTACAATATGGGAGACTATAATTGTAGTGAGGGTTTTTATGGCTACGAAGTTGAGGGAGATTGCGAAGGCTATGAAAATAGCCATGATCAAAACATAGGCAGATTTGAAAATTACTGTTTTGAGGGAGAAAATAAGGTGAATGAAGTGCCTAGTGCTTATGGGGGACTTTGGAGATGATGTAGGACCTCGTGATGGATCTTATGTATGAAGTTGGGGACATTTGAGGAGTCTTGCACTCCCCACTCCGAACCTAGATTTGGTGTTAGGGTATAACCCTTTCATTCGCAAACCTTATGAGAGCTATGATGAAGAGTACAACGTGAGGAGTGTGAAGAGTCATATTCTCCACCTTGTAGTACTTCTTATCAAGGGTCGATATAGTGTGAATGGTTATACTAGCTATAGTGTAGGTTTGTCCAATGGGAAGAAGAGGGTATGCATCTCCAAAACCTGAGGGGTACTCACTGTGCTTTACAATGTTGATCCGAGAAGGAGTGTACACTCCGGAAAGGGTGACCATTCTTGTGGGATACCGGGCGCTGCCTCGTTGTGTTAAATGATTAGGTACTATAGAAACTACATTGTTCCATCCATGGTTGATTACTTGGGGTTATTTTGTGAGCCTTTACTTGTTCCCTACTTCTTGGGACAGTTTAAGGTTACCGAGAGGGTAAAAGTTGTCTTCTCCCAATTTAAGTACCATGAGGAGGTGGTGGGTGTGATGTTTTTCCCATAGACCTATGGTCATGTGAGCTTAGGCGCCGATTGGTTTGCACAACATAAAAGTTCCAATATGGCAAAATTGGCCTAATATTGTAAGAGACCGATGGGGGAAATTGCCTCGAGACGTACATTCTGCCCGGCGCCGCAAAAAGAAGTTCCTACCTACTCCAATTCAAATTATTATGAGAGACAAAAGAGATTGAGAGGAGTAAGGGAGTGAAAGGTGGTAATCCGAGAGTGGAAAAAGGAGAGGTTGTGTGGAGCAAAGTAAGAGGATTACCACCAAACCATGCTAACTATTGTTTGTCCTTCTATTCTAAGGACATTTGTGTAGGTAGCAACATGGAAAGCGAAGAAGAACAATGCCAAAAGATAGTTGCTCGCCCAAACTTTTGGAAGACCTTCACACCATGACAAAGAAGAATCTACTCAATGGACTTCAAGGTAAAATGGCAAACTCTTACACTTTGTACATGTGAATTGATAATTGTGTGGCTAGTAGCCTATTGAGTGTGAGTTGTAGCTTGCCTATATGTGAGGTGTATTATTTCTTTGCCACTTGATGATGATGTACATGTTGTGAGTGTGGATACACTTGTTGATCCTATTGATGACCCGAATAGACTCTTCTTGTAAGGATCGATTTATGTCCACCAAGTGGTTGAAACCATTATGTTGAATAAAGTACAGTATCTTCTGAAATTTGTGTTGATCAACTTATTGTGGAAAATTACCCACCCACTTGAGGGAGTGTATGATGTAATTAATGAACCTCAAGTGTGTTATGATGTTGAAAATGTTGATCAAAGTGAGAATGAACCCGAGAGCTCTTCTTGGGGTAATATTGTGTTTGAAACATCCTTGAAACTTGATATTGATCATTTAGAGAGTGAGGAACTTGCTGTTCCAAATCTGTCCGTGAGGTAGATCACACTCTTTTTAGGTACAAAGTCTTGTTTTGAAAGATGATTTAAACACTCCTAATGAACCTAGTGTGAAAATGATGGTATAGCTTGCCTTGGAAGCTATAGCCTATATGCTAACCCACTAGGGTGTGACAATATTCCTCCTAAAGAGGGAAATCTCTTCTTGGAAGATGAGAGTCCCTCTTAAGGGTAAGGAATGTGTAGTTGCGAAAGCTACTTCCTTCTTCTACTTTTGTGTGATTTCATTGTTGAGAGTACTCATGGTGATTATTGGGAAACTAGTAGTGAGTACACACATGAGAGCACCTTAGTAGAAGTCGATTTGATGATACTTTTCTCTACTCTCTATTTGCTTTGGATCATATGTATGTTATTGTAGAGAGTATGTCATTTAGTTTGGGTGTAGACCACGGGAAAGGGGAAGTGTTGTCGAGACCCGTGTCTATGGCTACTTTTCCCATTTGAACCCCGGTGCCCAAATTTAGAAATGGTGATGTTTGGTGCACCAAACTTGTTGCTTGGTCTACATGACAAGCAAAGTGTCACTCTTGATGTATCCTATACCCAAATCCTTTGTACATCTTTTATTGAGTTTTTAATATTCCTTGCAAAGGATTCTTGGTTATATTGGCAAATATGTGCAACCTTGGCATGTTGAGATGATTTGTTATGCTAACCCTAACCCTCGTGCCATGAGGAGTTTGTATTTGTTTGTCCTCTCTTCGGATTTTGCAAGGTTTGGATTCGAGGTCGAATCCTTTTCAAGAAGGGGAGGATGATACGGGACAAATGGCCATCTTATCTTTTGATGACATCTTTGGAGGCAACACATAGAGGATCAAGACTTGGTCACCTCGAGAATACAATAACATGCATGGAGGGTACCCGTTTAGAGCGTAACTTAAAGCAATCTCGCGTATGGAAGATTGCTTGGAGCATTAAGAGTGAGGACTCACGGTTTTGGACCTTAATTAAGGGCATTTTGGGACATTACACATGGTGTATTTACACACCATGGCCGCACCAAGTCATTAAGGGGCAAAGTGGTCTTTTTGTATTCTTTTGGTATTACACTATAAATAGACCTTTAGCTCATTTCTTGCAGATTTGGAAGGATGAAGAATTGAAAGACATATTTTCTCTCTTTGAGAGTGTAAAACCCTTAGTTTGTAGGGCTTGGAAAAGCCATCCTTAGCATAGGGCTTGGAAAATTCCAATATTGATCTTTGCTTGGAAAAGGTAGATCTTAAGGTTAGTTCATTCCCTTGGTGGTCACCGTAAGAGTGTGGTTTTGATTGTTACATTCATTAGGGGGTTAGTGTTGAAATACACTTGGTTTTTAATCTTGTAATAATCTTGGTCTCACTATCTATCTTTATTTTCTTGCAAATCGTGTATGTGTTGTGTAGTGGACTGTTTTTGGGGGTCTTCGTTGAAATCCAAAACTTGTATTATTGTTGTTCATCTTGTTCTCCTCACGTTTCATAGCTGTTTTGGTGTTAATATACACTCTTGTTATCTTGTATTCTTGGTTGTTAGTACGAATCCGAGTGTGGTCTCCATCTTGGTCCTCGAATCCTTAAGATTAGTGGACTGATTTGGTGTTTGTTTTGTGTTCCCTTCTCTTTTCCGTATCACCGAGAGATATCGTCATGAGTTACTTGCTAGACTATATGGCTTGCGGCAAGGGAGGCAAGAGTGTGATGGCCTATTTTGACCGAGTTCGAAACAACTTATGGTGAAACTTGATCACCGTGGGGAGCAAATCAGTCACGACATCATCTGGTTCAAGTGTGGGATTGAACAAAGAGATCTCCACTCACTTGACCCTTCACGCGGTTTGAAACCATTGACGGTATATTCCAAGCGGCCCTAGATATTGAAAGTGAACTTAAGGAGAGATCAAGCCTTCAAGGCAAGGGTACAAACCCCCCTCGGGTTGGCCCAAAAACAAGGACCAACCCGCCCTACGAAGCTGCCCGATTCCAAAACAGTCCCTAAGTTCCTCCGAAACCGGAGGCTCACAAATATCCCAACCCAAAGGGTTTCCAATGCTTCAAGTGCCAAGGTTGGGGGCATAAGGCCAATGAATGTCCGAACCGGCGTAATGTGATCCTACGAGAAGGGAAAGTGTACTACCTTGGTGAGGAGGTGGTTTCCGAAAGGGGGGAGGATGAGGCCGAGCCTCAAGATGGAGAGGAGGGCTGAAAATGGGCCGAATGATGGTGAGTTAGATGATAGTGAAGATGTCTATCCACAAGAAGGGGAGTGTGTGGTTCCAACTTTGTGGTTAGACGTGTCATGATTAGTATAGGCGATAGATGACCCGAGTCAAAGCGAAAATCTCTTCCATACTAAGTGTCTTGTAAAGGGGAGTGGTGGTACACCTTGGTGATTGATAGTGGTAGTTGTGACAAATGTGGCGAGCCATGCTATGGTCAATTCTTGAAGCTACCCAACTACTCCGACACACTAGTCCTTACAAGCTACAATGGTTGAACGATTGAGGGTGAATTAAAGGTCACAAGGCAATGTGTGATTCGGTTCAAGTGGGAAACTACACGATGAAGTGCTTTGTGACGTGATCCCAATGCAAAGCATGTCACTTGTTGCTAGGTAGACCATGGCAATATGATAGGTCTACTAAACACGATGGGAGGACCAACCGATATACGCTTGAGAAGGATGGCCGAAAGGGTCACACTTCACCCTCTTTCACCTTCCCAAGTGAATGAGTGGCATCAAAAGATGAGAGAGTTAAAGGGAAAGGGGAAAGGAATCCGGAAAAGGGAGAAAAGGGGGGGAGTGCCAGTAGTGAGGAGAGTAGGGACATCCGAGGCTGTCCCAACGCAAAGGGAGTGGAGAACGTAGTGATGTTGGCTAGGAGGAAAGAACTCTTCGTGGACCATGATGAAAACAAGCCGATGCTACTTTTGGCCCATTGTTTTAATACTAACCCCACTAATTCTTCATTTCCCCTTGATTTCTTGTGTGTTGCAGGAGTATGAAGATGTATTTCCTCAAGAACTTCCGCAAGGATTGCCCCCACTTCGGGGAATTGAGCACCAAATTGATTTGGTGCCGGGTTCACAACTTCCAAACAAACCGGCCTATAGGAGCAATCCCATGGACACTAAGGAGCTTGAAAGACAAGTTGAGGAGCTTCTCAACAAGGGATACATCAGAGGAAAGCATGAGTCCGTGTGCTGTTCCGGTGCTTTTTGGTACCAAAGAAGGACGAACTTGGCGCATGTGCGTCGATTGTAGAGCCATCAACAAAATCACTGTAAGGTATCGTCATCCAATCCCTAGACTAGATGATATGTTAGATGAGCTCCACGGATCTTGTTTGTTTACTAAAGTGGACCTTAGGAGCGGCTATCACCAAATTCGCATGCAACCCGGTGATGAGTGAAGACCGCATTCAAGACCAAATTCGGTCTCTATTGAGTGGCTGGTCATGCCCTTCGGCCTTACCAATGCTCCTAGCATATTTATGAGGCTAATGAATCATGTAATGAAGCCTTATATTGGAAAGTTTGTGGTGGTTTACTTTGATGATGTGTTGGTGTATAGTAAAGTCTATTGATGATCATGTAATGCATTTGAGATGTGTGTTTGATGTGCTCCGAAAGGAGAAGCTGTATGCCAACATGGAGAAGTGGTTCTTTTGGTGTTGATAAAGTTATATTTCTTGGGTTTTGTCGTGAGCTCAAGGGGTGTGGAAGTGGACGATTCCAAGATAGACTCTATTACGAAGTTGGCCGACCCCTAAAACTATTGGAGAAATCCGAAGTTTCCACGGGTTGGCAAGCTTTTATAGGAGGTTTGTCAAAGGATTTAGTTCCATAGCAGCCCCCTTGACCGAGGCAATTAGAAAGGACGGACCCTTTAAATATGGGGTGATGAGCAGGCTAGGGCTTTTGAGGCCTTGAAAGCTACGCTCATCTCGGCGCCCTTTATTGCAATTGCCCGATTTGATAAGATGTTGAAGTAGAGTGTGATGCTAGTAAGGTTGGCATCGGGCTGTTTGATGCAAGAAGGGTAAGCCCGTTGCTTATTTCAGTGAAAAGCTCAAAGGGGCAACTCTTAATTACTCAACTTATGATTTGGAGTTGTACGCCCCTTGTTAGAGCCTTGGGAAATTGGCAACATTATTTGTGGCCTAAGGAGGTTTGTGATACGAACGGATCATGAGTCGTTGAAACACCTTAAGAGCCAAGACAAGTTGAATAGGCGTCATGCTAAGTGGATTGAGTTCATCGAGAACTTTCCTTATGTAATTCATTACAAAAGGGGAAAGGAAAATGTTGTTGCCGAGAGCCTTGTCTAGGAAGCATGTGCTTGTTGCTACCTTGTCTTCGAAATTGATGGGTTTTGAGAGCTTGCGGTTGTTGTATCCCGAGGATCCTACCTTTGCTCCTATTTTTAGGGAATGCGAAGAGTGGGGAAGGGACCGTTGGCTTAAGGAGAATGACCATCTCTCCTACTCTCGGTTCGATGGTATTTGTTCAAGGGGAGGAGGTTGTGTGTTCCTTCTAGTTCTTGGAGGGAATTATTTGTGAGGGAGGACCATGACGGAGGCCTCATGGGTCACTTTGGGGTAGACAAGACCCTCGGAATCTTAGAGGAGAACTTCTATTGTCCCAAAATGCGCAAATACGTCACTAAAGTTTGTAGTCAATGCGTGGCCTGCCGGAGTGCGAATCTTGTCTCCTACCTCAAGGATTATACACCCACTCCCTACTCCCCTTAGGCCTTGGTTGGACATTTCGATGGATTTTATTTTGGGGCTGCCAAGGACTAGAAAGGGCGGAGATAGCATTTTTGTTATTGTTGATAGATTCTCTAAAATGGCTCATTTTATTCCATGTGCTAAAACCGAGGATGCTCGTAGTGTAGCTTCATTATTTGTTTGTACATGTTGTAAAGCTTCACGGGGTACCGAGGACTATTGTGAGCGATAGGGACTCCAAGTTCCTAAGTCTCTTTTGGAAGTCCATGTGGGGTAGGCTTGGAACGAAGTTACTTTTCTCCACGTCTTGTCACCCACAAACCGATGGCCAAACGGAGGTTGTAAATAGAACCTTGGGGTCTATGCTACGTTCTATGGTTAAAGGTAAACTGACTTCATGGGAAGATCACCTACCCTTGGTGGAATTTGCATACAACCGGGTAATACATTCGAGCACGGGAATGACTTCCCTTTGAATGTGTTTACGGCCTGAATCCCCTTACCCCTTTAGATCTCACTCCTTTGTCTAGTGATCTCATGACCAGCTTAGATGGACATAAAAGAGCCGAGGCAATGAAGAAAATGCATGAACAGGTGCGGATCAAGCTTGAAAAGAAGAACCAAGAGTTGCAAAAAGGGTAAACAAAGGAAGAAGAAGGCTTGTGCTTGAACCCGGAGATTGGGTGTGGGTGCATCTTCGAAAGGATCGGTTTCCAGCTCAAAGGAAGTCCAAATTGCTTCCAGGGGTGATGGTCCTGTTCCAAGTACTTGAGAGAATCAATGACAACGCCTACAAGATTGATCTTCCACCGGAATATCAGTGCACAACACTTTCATGTTGGTGATCTCTCCTCGTGGATGCGGTTTGAAGATGACCAAATGCTGAATTTGAGGCCAAATTCCTCTCAAGATGGAGAGGATGATACGGTTAGGGCAGCCTCCACAGGTACACGGCCTTTCACACGAAGCCAAGCTCGGGAATTACAAAAACTCCAAGCTTTGTTCATGCAAAATGGCCCGTGTGTGAGTTGTGATTGAACCAACCAAGGACCTAAACGTTTTTATGTATGAAGAGAGGTCTAATGTGTAATAAACTACTCTCCAAGGTTGGCACAAGAAGCAAGGGCGGATGGGTCATTTTACCCTTTTGTGTAGTATAAATAGAACATGTTAGAGAGTTAGTCTTTAGTTTTTGAATGCTGATTTTTAACCGAAAAACACCAAAACATTTCCTCTCTCTTCCATCATAGAAGCCGCCCTCTTATTACCTCACAAGTAGAGGGATAATTGTGTTGTCTCTTTGGCTAGAAACAAGGGTTTTGAGGTCTTTGAGTGCCTCTTGTTCCTGGTAAGAACTTGGTGGTTTATATTCATTAGACTTAGGTCCTCTCTTTGATGTTAGGGTCTTAGTTTCTTGAATGTTATATGTCAAGTTATCTATCTTTCTTTATCTTGTTGTTGTTTGTTGATTTTTGTTATCTTAAAGTCTAGTGAAGCGTGTGGGGGCTCTTTTTGATTCACTAGCATTGTAATCTATCTTGTTGTTCTTGTGTTGTGGGCTGAAAAACCGAAACTAAAACTTGTTGTGCCTTGTGTTGTTGGACAGAAATCCGAGCCTACTTGAAGCTCTTGGTGTTGTTGGTTTGATTTTGTATCAACTCCTCCTCCCTCATATAAG